>CM072088.1:32449151-32602728 GCA_036850905.1 Luffa acutangula | reverse complement strand
AACATTGGGTTCCTAGCTCTAAAAAACTTAAAGGAAGTAAAGTTTTGACCATGTGTCCTCCAAACCACCTAAAGAACTCTCATTCGGATGAACTTTGAGTTCAAAACTCTCTCGAAACTCAAACGGAGCAAAGTTTGGACAAACTTCATCCAAACTAGATGGAAAACTGTCAATGGGACGAACTTTGGGTTCCGAGCTCTAAAAAACTTAAACGAACTAAAGTTTGGACCATGTGTCGTTCAAACCACCTAAAGAACTCTCATTCGGACGAACTTTGAGTTCCAAACTCTCTCGAAACTCAAACGGAGCAAAGTTTGGACCAACTTCGTCCAAACTAGATAAAAAACTCTCATTGGGACGAACTTTGGGTTTCGAGCTCTCAAAAACTTAAAGAAAGTAAAGTTTGGACCATGTGTCGTCCAAACCACCTAAAGAACTCTCATTCGGACGAACTTTGAGTTCCAAACTCTCTCGAAACACAAACGGAGCAAAGTTTGGACCAACTTCGTCCAAACTAGATGAAAAACTCTCATTGGGACGAACTTTGGGTTCCATGCTCTCAAAAACTTAAACGGAGTAAATTTTGGACCATATGTCGTCCAAACCACCTAAAGAACTCTCATTCAGACGAACTTTGAGTTCCAAACTCTCTCGAAACTCTAACGGAGCAAAGTTTGGACCAACTTTGTCCAAACTAGATGGACAACTCTCAATGGGACGAACTTTTGGTTCGAGCCCTCAAAAACTTAAACGGAGTAAAGTTTGGACCATGTGACGTCCAAACCACCTAAAGAACTCTCATTCAGACGAACTTTCAGTTCCAAACTCTCTCGAAACTCAAACGGAGCAAAGTATGGACCAACTTCGTCCAAACTAGATGAAAAACTTTCATTTGGATGATCTTTGGGTTCCGAGCTCTCAAAAACATAAACGAAGTAAAGTTTGGACCATGTGTCGTCCAAACCACCTAAAGAACTCTCATTCGCACTTACTTTGAGTTCCAAACTCTCTCGAAACTGCAACGTAGCAAAGTTTGGAACAACTTAGTCCAAACTACTTTGAGTTTCTAATTCTTGACGGTTTTAGATTATCTTTAGAATTGGTTAAAAGATCTCATTGCCTTGCATGTTAATAAACTTAGATAGGGATATCAAGTTGGTTAATTTGCTTGAGAATCAATTATACTTGGGAGAGGTAGTTGTGATTAAAGGGTCTTTGGCTCATAATTTCATTGTGCATAATAATTTATTCCTTAAAATCAATCCTAAACTAAATCGGCGAAATCAATTCCCTAAGTAGTTTTCCCAATTGAAATTCCATTCTTTTTACTTGCTTTGATTTGGTTTTATTATCATTCATTCATCACTTTTTAATCCCTAAATAAAATTGAGTGAGATTATTCACAATACTTGATTTGCTTAAAAATCCAATCTAGAGGACGACATTCGAATTTACTATTCACTATATTATTACTTGACCCGTGCGCTTGCGGTAGGAAAAGTCCACATCAAGTTTTTGGCGCCGTTGCCGGGGATTGACACATTTAGTTAGATTGATATTGTGAAAAAATTGCTTGATCTTAATTTAGGGTGTATTGTTACTTTTTTTAGGTTGTTTGCATTTTTTTCCTTATTTATCTTTCTTTCCATATTTGATTTTCTAGGTTAGTTTTTTTTCTTTTAGTAGTGTAATCTTTTCCTTATTTGTTCTTGTTTTTCCTTTTCTAGATTAGTTTCTTTATTTGTGCTTTGCCATATTTATTTTTTGCATTCCATATTAGGTTAGTTTGTTTCCTTTTTCTTGAGTATATTTTCCATATTTAGATTAGTTGTTTTCTTTTCTTTATTTATTTCCATATTTGTTTTTCTTTTCTTTTTAAGGTATTTTTAATTTTGCATGCGTAGTAGTAGAGGAGTGATACCATTTGATCCCGAGATAGAAAGAACAATTCTTAGGCTTCAAAGGGAAAATAGAGAAATTATTCAAATGGCAGATCAAAATCTACCTGAGGAGCCTAGGCCTATTAGAGATTATTTCCAGCCTGTGTTTCAGGGGCAACAGTCGGGGATTGTCTATGCACCGATTAATGCCAACAACTTTGAGCTGAAGACCGGCCTCATTCAGATGGCTCGAGACTGTGCATACAGAGGATCGCCCATTGAGGATCCAAATTCTCATCTTAAATCATTTTTGGATATTTGTGGGACGGTAAAGATTAATGGTGTCTCTGAGGATGCTATTTGCTTACGTTTATTTCCCTTTTCTTTGCAGGATAAAGCACGAGATTGGTTGCAGTCTATTACTCCTGGGAGCATCACCACTTGGGATGCTTTGGTCCAGGCCTTTTTAAAGAAATTTTTCCCTCCTGCAAAGACGGTCAAGCTGAGGACCGAGATTGGGACATTCCAACAACAATATGATGAGCAGCTATTCGAAGCTTGGGAGCGATTCAAAGAGCTACTGAGGAAGTGTCCTCAGCATGGTTACCCCGATTGGCTTCAGGTACAGTTGTTTTATAATGGTTTAACTCCTAGTACAAAAACGATTGTTGATGCAGCTGCAGGTGGGACTCTGTTGTCCAAGACCGTGGAAAACGCTCGCACACTTTTAGAGGATATGGCCACCAACAGCTATCAGTGGCCATCTGAACGGTCTACACCTAAAAAGATTGCTGCTGGAGTGTTTGAGGTTGATAAAGTAAGTGCACTCCAAGCCCAGATGACCTCCCTCGCTAATGCTTTTATGAAATTTTCAGGTACAGGGAGTGCTCAATCAATTGAATCAGCTGCTGCTTTAGCATCCAGACCTCATGAGGAGACTATTGAGCAGGTTCAGTATGTATCAAATTTTAATTCTAGGGGATATAATAATAGTTCTACACCTACACATTATCACCCTAACAATAGGAACCATGAAAATTTCTCTTATGCTAATATTAAGAATGTTCTTAATCCTCCTGGTTTTGCCCCTCAAACTCAAGATAATAAAAAGTTAGAAGATCTTGTTGGAGCTTTCATTGCAGAGTCTAGTAACAGGACAACCAAATTAGAGGAGGCAGTCATTGCCATCAACTCAACAGTGAATGGCCACAGTGCTGCCATCAAGAACATTGAAACTTAGCTGGGACAATTGGTGAATGTTGTAAGCACCATGAATAAAGGTAAGGCCCCAGCTGAACAAGAGAAACCCCAGATGGAGTATTGTAAGGCAATCACTGTTCACCAGGAGGAATATGAAGAGGAACCTGAATCTAAGGACTATGAAACGCCTACAGGGGAAGCTGAGGAGGACACATCAGCAGATGAGGCTGAAAAGCCTAAACCGGAGCCTCCTATTCCTTCTCCCACACTGATGGTTCCCAAGGAAAAGAAAAAGAAAAAGAAGAAAAAGAATAATCAGGTTCAGTTTGATAAATTTATGAATGCTTTTATGAATCTGAATATTAATATTCCTTTTGCAGAGGCATTAGAGATGCCCCAATGCAACATGTTTATGAAGGAGTGGTTAGCGAAGAAGCGAAAAGAAAAGAAGGTTGACACTGTTTATCTTGCTTCCACATGCAGCACCAGAGTACAACAGAAAGTACCTGAAAAAGTAGCAGATCCAGGGAGTTTTTCTGTTCCTTGTAGTTTTGGTACTTATTCTTTCAGAGCATTATGTGATTTAGGTGCTAGCATTAATATCATTCCTTTATCGTTGTGTAAAAAGTTAGATATAGGTGAGATTAAGTCTACTCCTGTAAAGCTCCAATTGGCTGATCAATCTGTGGTGAGACCAGTTGGTATTGTAGAAAATGTGTTAATCAGAGTAGGTAGATTTTTCCTCCCTATTGACTTGTATGTTATGGACATGATAGAAAATCCTTCAATGCCTGTCATATTAGGACGACCATTCCTCGCTACTGGGCGAGTGATCATAGATATTGAGCACAGGGAGCTCACTATTAGAGTCAAGAACGAAAAAGAAATCTTTAAAGCAGTTGAAGACTCTAAAGATGAAGTACTTTTCATGGGCTACAAGAAAGGTGCAAGAAAGAGCACCTCTGTTGGATTCACAGAACAAAAGCCTCCTTGAAGCACGGTCAACACGTCGAGCTAATGACGTTAAACAAGCGCTTATGGGAGGCAATCCAAGTAAGTTTAGTGTGTTTTCTTTTTGTTTTTGATTTATTGTTTGTTTTTGTTTAGTAGGTCTTGTTTTCTTTCTCTCCTTTGCTTTCAAGCTTTCAAGATTCCAAGATCTCAAGCAAGAAGTCATCATCATTCCAGGCCAGTATTGTTCACTCCTGTCATTCTTTTATTGTTCTCATGCTTGTTTATGCACTATTTTCTTTATACATTGAGGACAATGCATGTTTTAAGTTTGGGGGTGGATTAGCATGTTTGTGGAGCCCTTGAGCATCTGAGTTCGGGCTATAGTTTTGAGCTTTCTTTGAATTATGCATATGGTTGTTTTCTGGATGCTACTTTTGCATGATTATGATGTCCTAGGATAGGCTTTCTTGTCAATTTTCAAGCTTGTGATGAGATGTAAGCATAAGTGCCCAAAAAGGGAGACTTTTTTAAAATTTTTCTAGGAGATGGCTTGCATGAGTAGAGTATTTGTCTTGGCTAGATTTGGATTTGAATGCTTAGGAGCGAATTATTAGGTTCATATACTTGTTGTTACCTCGATAGGTGTAGGGTAGAGCTAAAAAGTTAATGTTTTGCAAATTAGCATGTTTGATCTTGCTTAGGAGGAAAGAAAAGAATATATGCTATTTATGCTCATAAAGAAAAATCATTCTTGTAGTTAATGTTGAAGAGAAAAATTATTATGCCATGGCCTGTGCACAGTTTGCAATGTTTAATAAAGTTTAGGCAAAAAGAGCTACCCCTGTTGTGATCAGTTAGGCCAACCAGAGAAATCTCAGGTTAAGGGTCCCTACAATGGGTGTGTGAAAGCTAGTGCCACATATACATGCTTAATTTGATTGTTAATTATAAGCACCTAAGTTTGGAGGAAAACAATCTAATTTGTTCCATTAGCTCATTAGTAAAGCCTTAGTGTCAGTGTAGAGGGAAGATGAGCTGAGAGTTTAGTAAATAAATCCCAGGCTAGTAGAGTCTGATCTTGTTGAGTTAGATCTCGCTTATGGAAGTTAATTTTGGAAAAATTTTAATTTGTCTCCCTCATTGGTCCTTGTGTGCATGTCTCTTGCTTGCTTGGTTATTGACTTTTGAGCCTTGAGGATTGAGTTATGATTGTTGCATTCATTCTTCCATTGTATATCTGATTTAGAGTTTGCTCGGGGACTAGCAAAAGCTTAAGTTTGGGGGTATTTGATAGCGAGCGTAGCTAGCTACTTTTACTTATTTAATTTAGCTAGTCTTTTATGATGTTTGGGCCGTTTTATTGTGCTTTATTGTTTATTTTGTAGGAAATGGTTGATTGGAGCTATAATGTTATATTAGAGTTAATCGGGTGCTCGGGGCGTGAAAAGATGCAAAGGAATGAAAAGAGTAAAAGAGGAAAAAAGTCAAATCTCGGTCAACAGCACGCTAGCTCTTGAGCGTCTCGACGCTCACATTCCATATCAGATTAGGCGCGCAAAGCTCACAGCGTCGAGTCGCTATGATAGGAAGCGTCCCGACGCTACCGTTTTTCCTTATTCAGAACGCGCGTATAAGAGGCAGCGTCGCGACGCTGTCTTGACAGCGTCTCGACGCTAAGACGAAAAAACAGAATAAAAGCTTATTTTCGGCTAGGGTTGAGGGGAGTTCGATTTGGGACCTTGGATAAAGAGGACAGAATAGAGTACTTGGAGGCTGAAAACAAAGGGAGAGACTTGGAAATCAAACCATTGTTCGTGGAGATCGTGACGGGGACGTCGGGATTCGGCCTACATTGAGTTTTCTTTTCCCTTTTCTTCCTTTAGTTAGATTTATGGCTTTCACATGTTTAGTTGAGCTTGTATTTACATTCATGAGTAGCTAAACTTGTAGCTTAGGGATTGATGTAGTTGATTAAGTTTATGGATTGATTTATGGTTTAAGTTGTACAATGTTAATGTGTTTGTAATCTTGATTTAATGCTTTCAACTAATTGGCCATTAGTTGGATGATTTAAGTTTCGAATCTAGCTCAGGAGAGGGGATTTGATCTAGACTTACTCAAGATTGCATGAATAAAGCTTACTTTCTAATTCTTGACGGTTTTAGATTATCTTTAGAATTGGTTAAAAGATCTCATTGCCTTGCATGTTAATAAACTTAGATAGGGATATCAAGTTGGTTAATTTGCTTGAGAATCAATTATACTCGGGAGAGGTAGTTGTGATTAAAGGGTCTTTGGCTCATAATTTCATTGTGCATAATAACTTATTCCTTAAAATCAATCCTAAACTAAATCGGCGAAATCAATTCCCTAAGTAGTTTTCCCAATTGAAATTCCATTCTTTTTACTTGCTTTGATTTGGTTTTATTATCATTCATTCATCACTTTTTAATCCCTAAATAAAATTGAGTGAGATTATTCACAATACTTGATTTGCTTAAAAATCCAATCCAGAGGACGACATTCGAATTTACTATTCACTATATTATTACTTGACCCGTGCGCTTGCGGTAGGAAAAGTCCACATCAAGTTTTTGGCGCCGTTGCCGGGGATTGGCACATTTAGTTAGATTGATATTGTGAAAAAATTGCTTGATCTTAATTTAAGGTGTATTGTTACTTTTTTTAGGTTGTTTGCATTTTTTTCCTTATTTATCTTTCTTTCCATATTTGATTTTCTAGGTTAGTTTTTTTTCTTTTAGTAGTGTAATCTTTTCCTTATTTGTTCTTGTTTTTCCTTTTCTAGATTAGTTTCTTTATTTGTGCTTTGCCATATTTATTTTTTGCATTCCATATTAGGTTAGTTTGTTTCCTTTTTCTTGAGTATATTTTCCATATTTAGATTAGTTGTTTTCTTTTCTTTATTTATTTCCATATTTGTTTTTCTTTTCTTTTTAAGGTATTTTTAATTTTGCATGCGTAGTAGTAGAGAAGTGATACCATTTGATCCCGAGATAGAAAGAACAATTCTTAGGCTTCGAAGGGAAAATAGAGAAATTATTCAAATGGCAGATCAAAATCTACCTGAGGAGCCTAGGCCTATTAGAGATTATTTCCAGCCTGTGTTTCAGGGGCAACAGTCGGGGATTGTCTATGCACCGATTAATGCCAACAACTTTGAGCTGAAGACCGGCCTCATTCAGATGGCTCGAGACTGTGCATACAGAGGATCGCCCATTGAGGATCCAAATTCTCATCTTAAATCATTTTTGGATATTTGTGGGACGGTAAAGATTAATGGTGTCTCTGAGGATGCTATTCGCTTACGTTTATTTCCCTTTTCTTTGCAGGATAAAGCACGAGATTGGTTGCAGTCTATTACTCCTGGGAGCATCACCACTTGGGTGCGGAGCAAGTGGTTTGCGCGCATGTTTACCATGTAGGAGGGCATGAGTTCGAGCAGGTATGGAGGCGTTGTTTTTGAAATTTCGCGTGCAGCTGCTGAGTGGTTGGTTTCGGTCCGGTTCACTGAGGGTTTGGTCCGGTTCAAAGCTGGTTGGTCCGGTTCATGGAGAATTTGGTCCGATTTGAGCTATTTGGGTCCGGTTTGGGAGATTCTCACACGGTTTAGGTTGGTTCTGAGCGGTTCGAGGCGGTTCAGACCAATTACAAGGCGGTTTAGGGCTAGATTTTGAATTATTAATGTAATTTTTCGTTAATTTTGCCCTAGGATGCCAAAATACCGGTCTTTATAGCTATTTATTGCTTTATGAATGTCATTTAGCTAGATCCCACCATAGGTTAAGCATGATTCATGCAATTTTATGTTATAAATGTTATGATATATGATAATTATGCATGAATTTAAATTTCATGAGTTATTTAGTATAATTGTTATATTAAATATATGAAATTGGAAAAGCATGATGCATGACATTAATTAGATAAATATAAAGTGTTATATTATATTAATGGAGCATGCATGCTTAGGTTTATTTTCATGAGTATTAATATAATTAGTTATATTATGGATGAAAATAAAATATCAATGCTTCTTTTCATGAGTATTTAATATTAATTGTTATGATTAAATGGATGAAAATTGAAAAGCATTGATCATGAAATTACTTTAGTTAAAATATAAAAAGTTATATTTATGAAAGTAATTTATATGCTTATTTATTTTCATGAGCTATTAATATAAAGTGTTATGTTAATGTATGAAAATATGAATGCTTGTTCTAATTTTCTTGGGTTATTAATTTAAGAGTTAGATTAATTAAAGAAAATTAATTTGCATTAAGCATGTAATTACTTTAGTTTAAAAAATATAAAAGTTATATTTATATTAGTAATTTACATGCTTCATTTTCATGAGCTATTAATATAAATGTTATGTTAATGTATGAAAATGGTAATGCTTAATTTTAATTTTCTTGTATAATTAATTTAAGAGTTAGGTTAATTAAAAGAAAATTAAATTGCATTGAGCATGGCATTACCTTAGATTAATATAATTGTTATATTAATGTATGGTTTTATAAATTAATTAGAATTTGATTGTTAATTTATTCACCATAGTAGCATGTTATAGGGTTAATTCATTAAAATTTATAATAGTTATAATATTAATGAATAGAAACCGTTAACCTATAACAAAGAATTGCATGCAAACATAGGATCTTAGGATAAATGAATTAATTTTAAAATGTTTAAAATTAATTAGATCTAAGATCACATTTCTAATAGGATTAGAATTATCCTTACTTAGAATTAAAATTAGTTTTAATTGACTAAGTAGGGAAAACATTATTATGATTATAAGGGAACTCCACCGGTTAAGTTCTGTCTAAGGCTGGGGGTATTTAAGCTTACGGTTTACGGAACACCTCCTACCTGGGAACTGACTCGGAATACCGGAGTTGAATTAATCATAGCTAAATGTTAGCGTGCAATGTCATTAGGTTTATTAAAAGAGTTTAATACACCTAGATCTTTAGAGTAAAGACCTTACATTACTGTGGTTATAAGGGAACTTTCTCGGTAAAGTTCTGTCTAAGGATTGGGGGTATTTAAGTTGACGGTTTACGGAACACCTCCTACCTGGGAATTGACCCGAAACTTGAGTTGAATTAACCATAGTAATGTTGACTTGCAATGTTGGGTTTATTAAAAGAAGTTTAATTCACCTAAAACATTGTGGTTGAATCCTTTCCATAATTGTTATAATAGGATCGGACTTAGATAGATTGACTTAGCCAAATTTTATCTAAGTTAAACAACCCTAAATTAACCTTAGGACATTTTCAGTGGGAGGATAATTACAAAACGAGATTTAAATCAAGTTTTGCTCCTACGTCCCTATATTCACAACGTGAGGTTCATGCTCGGCTTCGAGTCGTCCTAGGAGCGGCCTCCCTTCGAAAAGTGTTTGCATGAATCAATAACAAGGTGAATGGGAAAAATGTCTAGAGTAAGTGGGAGCGGGACACGTGTCAACGTATCCCTCGATCTCCGCCCCTCGTTCACATCGTGAGAGTCCTATGATCCGCCTGCAGGTTTTCCTGGCGCAACCATCCCTTCGGAGGGCCTGATCATAGGATTCGGAACATCGTGAACTCCTGAATAGGATAGGAACTCTTAGGCTAATTACCAACAGTTGTCTTTCCCTTCGGTAGCCTGTTGGTGCGTGCCTCTGAGATCTGAAAGTGGGAGGGTTACACTTACGGGGATGAGTTAAATGTGTTAACTAATCCTTGACCGAACAACGGTAACTAAACGCTAACGGAATATGAGTTATTCTGGTGTTAGAGTTTGGTTGAGATTGTCTCAATTCAGAGGAGGAGTAGCTAACCACCCTTCGGTGGCTGTTGTTCTAAACCTTTGAAGTATCGTTGCAAAAACTAAATCAATAGTTTTATAGGGTTTCTTTGATTGCTTATTTGTTTTTGCAGAATTTGATTGGATTATTTGTAATGGGTTGGTGCAATTAATAATACAAGTAATTTGTTACTTCAGCAATTATATAATAATTTTATGTGTGTTGTCTTACGTCATTTTATAAATAACGGTAATACAACAAGCTTAAATGATAAATTGTGGTAAATAAGTCTAGGATTATTCAAGAGTAAAGCAGTCATGAACACTGGGTTGTTTAAGACTGCTACTACTCAATGTGAAAAGAGGCAAAGGATTTCTTCTAAAGGAAAATACCTTTCTTTGGTTCTAAGGTAGACCATATTAATCTCAATTTGATTGGGAGATTGGTCAAGAGTGAACTTCTAAGCGAGTTAGAAAATGACTCTCTACTACCTTGTAAGTCATGCCTTGTGGGCAAAATGACTGATAGATCTTTTACTGGAAAAGATCTAAGAGCCAAAGAGCCCTTGGAGCTTGTACATTTGGATCCTTGTGGTTCAATATGTTAAAGTAGTGGGAGGACATGAATAATTCATCACTTTTGGATGATTATTCAAAGGTATGAGTATCTTTACCTAATGCAACTTAACTCTATAACTCTTGAGATATTCGAAGGGACTTAGGACTGAAGTTGGAAACTTGTTAGGTGAGATGATAAAAACACTTTGATCAGATCAAAGTGTTGAGTATAGGGATTTAAGATTCCAAAACTATTTGATAGTGCATGGGATCACACCCTAAATCTCATTTAGGAGAAATAGAACCCTATTGGATATGGTTCATTCCATGTTGAGCTATGCACAATTGTCTGGCTCATTTTGGGGTCATGCAGTGTTGACTGCATTGCATACTGTAGTAGGCAACCCCAGAGGAAACAAGAAGTGGATACTTCTTCAATTCACAAGAGAATAAATAATTTGTATCGACAAATTCTAAATTCTCAGAAGAAGTTCGCATCAAAAATCATAAACCACAAGAGTAAAGTCGGTTTAAGTAAGTTAACTAATGAAGCTACAGTAACATCCACAAGAGTTGTTGATGAGGTTGGCTGTTCAACAAAAGTTATTGATGGATCAGTGCATCTAGTCAGTCACATCCATCTCAATAGTTGAGATTGCCTCAATGTAGTGGGAGGGTTGTTTGATAACCTGAACGTTACATGGGCTTGTTTGAAGCCTAGGTCATCATACCTGATGATGGCATAGTGGGTTCATTATCTTTTAGAAAGAAAATGAATGATGTTGACAAGGACCAATGGATTAAAGTCGTGGACCTGGAAATGAAGTCTTTTGTATTTCACTTCCATCTGGGATCTTGTAGATCTGCTTGATGGGTAACACCTATTAGTTACAAGTGGATTTACAAGAGAAAACGAGACATTAAAGGTCTTAACCAGAAGGGTTCATACAACAAAATCGAAAGCAAAAGGTTTTGCAAGCCTAAGTGATCCATTCATGGATTAACCTAAGCATTTCGATCTTGAAATATAAGATTTGATAAAGAGACCAAATCTTTTGACTTTAATCAGAACATTAATGAGTCTTGTGTTTACAAGTAATCATCAATAGTTCAGTAGCTTACTTAGTATTGTATATGATTGATATCCTAATCATTGGGAATGATGTAGGTTATCTTACTGACATTAAAGGAGCTAGCAGCTCATTTCCAAGTGGAAATTTGGGAGAAGCTGAGTTTGTTCTTGGGATCCAAATTGTTTAGGAACCGTAAGAACAAAAGGCTAGCCTTGTCTCAGGTGTCTTATATCTACAAGATGTTAGTTAGATATAAGATGCAGAATTCCAATAAGGGTTCACTACCTTTCAGACATAGAATTCTTTTGTCTAAGAAAATGTTTCCTAAGACACCTCAAGAGGTTGAGGGCATGAGACGAATGCCCTATGCAGTAGGGATTGTCAGTAAGTATCAATCTAATCCAAGATTTAATCATTGGAAAACCGTTAAGAATATCCTCAAGTATTCGAAGAGAACCGAGGAACTATATGCTCGTGTATGGGACTAAGGATTTGATCTTTACAGAATACACTAACACAGATTTTAAGACTGATAAGGATTTGAGGAAATCTACATCAGTATTTGTGGTCACTCTTTACGATGGAGCTATAGTATGACATAGTTACAGTCTTGACCGTATTGGCCGAAAAATTAGTTGTTTGTGAAGCAGTGTTAGAGACTGTTTGTCTTAGAAAGTTCTTGATTGATTTGGAATGTGTTCCAAATGTGAACTTGCCCATCACACTTTATAGTGATATAGTGGTGTTGTGGCAAATTCAAAAGAACATTGCAACCTAAGACAAGTAGACACATTACATTGAATGAAATATTGCTGATTCATTTACAAAGACTCTCTCGGCTAAAGTGTTTGAGGGTCATCTAGAAGGTCTAGATCTACGAGATATGTACAAAGGTGTAATCTAGGGCAAGTGGGAGAAATGTAATGGGTATAGTGATACCATTATGTAATGGGTATAGTGATGCCCTTGTTTATTGTATGTGTACATTGTATATGTTTTATACATGTATTTATACACCCAATGCTGTATAGATTATTGTACATCCCACTAAACTAGAGTTTTAGTTCAAGTGGGAGTTTGTTGGGTTTTATGCCCTAAAACTCGTAGATAGTGAATGTAAACAAATTGTATACTTGTTTCAATAAAGTGTAATTGAGTTTCTACAATAAAGTGTTGTTGTTAAATATTGCACAATTTGACCCAAATCCAATAAACTAAGATCCAAGGTTGTTTACATGTGACTTGAACTAGTATGTGGGGACATACGGGGATTGGTGTTCAAGTAACAACCTAAAAGGTCTATAGTACAAGGATAAGGCTGGGTACCTTATCCTGGTAACACTATTTGATACGGCCCGCTTTGTATTCGATACAGACGTATTAATCCAAGGCGTCCATGTAGGAGACATGCAAGCGGGGGTATCCTATGCAATGAGTTTGCATAAGACCAGACCACGAAATAGTAAACCACTAGATGTAACACCGTTAACTAGTTAGGTTACTGTTTCAATACGATGACCTAGGTAACTCAGTCTTAATCCTGAGTGTGTCATGAACTCCTTCTCATGAGGGATTGTCCTTTGATTAGCATGGGTGAGAGTGGCCAATACGCCGACTCAATATGCCTTCCTTTTTGGGGACAAGACCGAGTGGGAGGCTGGGGACATGACAACACAAGAAGGAATTCACTCCTTCCCACTTCTAGGAGAAGTAGATGAGTGTTCCCTTAAGAGGTGACTCCGGGACTTGAACAAAGGGATCCCGTCCTCTCACTGGCCCGAGAGGAACTTTCTGTTTAATGGTTGGACCATAAACATGTTGTTCATTAGAGGAGCGCTGGTACTTAAGGAGACAGATGTAACACAAGGGTAAAACGGTAATTTGACCCAGCCGTGGTTACGAACACTCGTGAAGGATTGACTTACCGGCATAGGTCTACATCCATGGACACAAAAATGTTCTACAGTGAGAAGAGTTCAGCTGTGTGTCTTTAGTGGAATGACTCACAGTTAATGAATTGGTTAACTTGATTAATGAGTTTAATCAGTTAACCTCCTATCGTTGGAGCTTCTGATTTGTAGGTCCATTAGGTCCCCCTGCTAGCTCGTAAAGAGTAATTAGGAACAAATATATCTTGAGAGATTTTGAATAGTTCAAATTCATATTGGGAATTAAGTTAATTGTATGAGATACAAATTAATATAATGTATAATGATGCATTAAAATATAAAGTCTAATTTGAGATTAAACTTTATTAAATTGAGAGATTGATATATTTGAAAGAGTTCAAATATATGTCTAATTAAATATAGGGTATTTAATTAGAAGATGAATTAATTAATTATGAATTAATTAATTATTCAATTTAGTTTAAATTAAATGAGATTTAATTAAACTATAGTCTATGAGAGAAATAAATATTTGAAGAAGTTCAAATATTACTATGAATTTGATTCATATTAAATTTATAGGATATAAGAGAATTTGAAGGAGTTTAAATTTTAATATGAATTTGATTCATATTATAGAATTAATTAATTGAAGGCCTGAAATTAAATATATGATATTTAATTGGGTAATTAATTAATTAACTAATGGAAGGTCTGAAATTAAATATATGATATTTAATTGGTAATTAATTAATTAAAGAATTAATTAATTGGAAATTAATCAATTATGGAAATGATTAATCACTTATGGAAGTGATCAATCATTTATGGAAAAGATTAATCAATTATGGAATTGATTGGTCATGGAATTGATTAATGGAAAAGATTAAATCAGTTATGGAAATAATTGATTTTAAATGAGTATTTTATTCATGGCCTTTCTCCTATAAATAGAACACTAACCCTAGGGTTTAGGTACCACAACATATGGCCACCATAAGGCCCTCTCATATTCTCTCAACTCAAGAACTCTAGGGAGAATTTTCTCTCTGAGAGTTTTTCCCATTCAAGATTAGGTAGTCCCACAACTACGTTCCTAATCTCAGAGTTATAGCGGGGAAGATCAAATGGTGGTGTTCTTCGTTGTTGCAGAGCAATCAAGAAAGGCGTTCTTGAAGAATTCAGAGTCGTCAACGAAGGTATGTTTCTCATCGCTTAACCTTTTGCCAATGTATTGATATTTTGTAGAACAAAATTAACTACGAAACGGTCCAATTGCTTCCGCTGTAACGGAATTGGGAATTACAATCCTTCAAAAGGAAGTAAAGTTTTGACCATGTGTCATCCAAACCACCTAAAGAACACTCATTCGGGTGAACTTTGAGTTCTAAACTCTCATTTGCTCATCACCCTGGACTATGAATCCCTCTGGTTGAGCCATATAGATAGTCACTTCAAGATTGTCGTTCAACAAGGCTGTCTTGACATCCATTTGCCATATTTCATAATCATAATATGTGGCAATGGATAAGAGTATTCTAATCGACTTAAGCATGGCAACAGGGGAAAAAAGTTTCTTCAAAATCGATTCCTTCCCGCTGGGTAAAACCATTTGCCACAAGTCGAGCCTTAAAGGTTTGAACCTTACCGGCTTGGTCTCGTTTTCTCTTGTAGATCCATTTACAACCAATAGGTTTTACCCCATCTGGCTGCTCTACAAGATCCCAGACCGAATTGAAGTACATTGACTCCATTTCAAGATCCATGGCTTTGATCCACTGGTCCTTATCAACATCATTCATTGCCTGATTAAAGGACAATGGATCCTCTACACCATCATCAGATATGATGGTTTGAGTTTCTGTTAAACCCATGTAGCGGTCGGGTTGTATTATAACCCTCCCACTACGTCGAGGCTCTCTCACTATTTGAGATGGATGTGTTTGATCAACAACTTTTGATGGACCAGCTTGATCTACAACTTTTGTATATTCTTTTGTAGTTTTTCTTGAAATCTCATCTAATACTAGCTTACTGCGAGGTCGATGATCTTTTATGTGATCTTCCTCAAGGAACGTAGCGTTTGTCGATACAATCACTTTATTATCCCGAGGATCGTAAAATAGACCACCTTTCGTTTCTTTAGGATATCCTACAAATAGACATAGTTTTGAACGTCGTTCCAACTTCTTTGGGTTTTGCACCAACACGTGTGCCGGGCATCCCCAAATTCTGAAGTGACGTAAACTACCTTTACGCCCTCTCCATAGCTCATAAGGTGTTTTAGAAACACTTTTAGAGGGAACCATGTTCAAAATGTATACGGCAGTCTCAACTGTATATCCCCAGAACGAATCAGGCACTTGAGCATAGCTCATCATTGATCGAACCATGTCTAACAGAGTTCGGTTTCTCCTCTCTGATACACCATTTTGTTGTGGTGTAGCAGGGGCTGAGAGTTGAGACGTAATTCCATGTTCTATCAAATAGTCTTGGAATTGTAAGTTCATATATTCTCCACCTCGATCTGATCGTAGTGTTTTAATCGATTTACCTAATTGGTTCTCAACCTCGATCTTGTACTCCTTAAACTTTTCAAGGGCTTCAGACTTATGATGCATTAGGTAAAGGTAGCCATACCTTGAATAATCATCAATGAAGCTGACGAAATATTCGTACCCTCCTCGTGCTTTGACATTCATAGGACCACAGAGATCCGAATGCACGAGTTCTAAGGGTTCTTTGGCCCTATAACCTTTTTTCGAAAAAGGTCGTTTGGTCATTTTTCCCTCGAGGCAGGACTCACATGGTGGTAACGAGTCATCTTCTAACTGATTTAGTAGTCCACTCTTTACCAATCTTTCAATCCTATTGCGATTTATGTGGCCTAATCTCAAGTGCCAAAGATAGGTATTCGGAGAAACTTTTCGCCTTTTGTTTTGAGTTTCCGCTACTTTAAACATTTCCGTATTAAAAATAGCTTTAACTTGAATTGGCCTTAACACGTATAAGTTGCTTTCAAGTTTTGCAGAACATATATGCATACCTCTTTTGTTAACAAACACTTTATTAATATCAAAAGATACTTGGTATTCATGTTCAATCAAACAAGAGATAGAAATTAAGTTCCTTTTTATATCGGGAACGTACAAGACATTTTCTAGTAACAAAAATCTATCTCCAAAAGACAACTTGAGAGTTCCTGAAGCTCTGGCTGTGACGACCTCTCCAGTTCCAACTTTGAGAGTTACTTCGCCGTCTTCCAGCATATGCCAAGAACTAATTTCCTGTAAAGAAGAGCATACATGGTTAGTCGCTCCTGAATCTAATATCCAGACAGAGCTATCTTGCTCAACTAAACATGTTTTGATAACGAGCAAATCATATTTACCTTGTTTTTCTTTTTCAGCCTTCTTTTCCGCAAGGTACTTGGGACAGTTGCGTTTCCAATGTCCGTCTACATTACAATGGAAACACTTTCCTTTTTCTGCAGCTTTTGCCTTGCCTCCCAATGGAGCTTTTCCTTTCCCTTTAACCTTCTTTTTCTTCATTTGAATACTTTTATTCTTTGAAGTGGAAGGCCCAGACTTGGTTCCTGAGGATGATCCCTTTTGGAACCTCTTGGTTGTGGCAACATTTGCCTCCCCTTCATGTCCTCTTTTAGTGAGACTTTGGTAGGTCTGAAGCTCGTTTAGCAAAGTGGTCAAGTTAAAGTCTATTTTGTTCATGACAGCGTTTGTCCTGAACTGAATGAAGCTCTTCGGAAGAGACTCCATTATGAAACTTACTTGACTACCCTCCTCAATTGTAGCACCGTTTACTTCAGCAATGTTAAAATGAACCATCATGTTCAAAACATGTTCCCTAACAGAAGCACCTTCCTTCATTCGGGAATTGTTAACATTCTTGAGAGCTTCGTGCCGGATTTGTGAGGACGGTTGTCCAAACATACCCTGTAACGAAGTCATGATCTCCCTTTCGGTGACCATCCTCTCGTGTTTTTTTTACAAGACATCTGAAATGCTTGCTAAGATATAGACTCTTGCTTTATCATTTGCTCGAGTCCATTTCTCGTATGTTTCTCAAACAATTCGGTTTGTTGACGAGCCAGGGACATGCTGAAAAATTAGACTTCCAAGTTCCATAGTTATCCCCGTTACTAGTATTATGTTCAGATTAGACTTCCAAGTTCCATAGTTATCCCCGTTAAGCTTATCCGAAGCGAGTAATTGTACTAGTGAGCTAGACATGCTGAAAAATTAAACAAAACTATTAGAAATTGCTTATTAACCATTTTTAGACAAAAATCCAATCAGGTTTTAGCAAAAGTAACAATGTACCCAGGATTATTATTTTGCAACGACACTTTAGTGAGTTAGAGCAACCGCTACCGAGGGGCAGTCAATTAATTCTTCACTAAACCAAGACGTTCTTGACTAAATACTAATCCCAGAATAACTCTTATTCCTATAGTGGTTTAGTTATCGTTACATTTGGTCAGGAATATACTAACACTTAGTAATCCTTGTAAGTGTGACCCGCCGTTTTAAGATTACAGAGAACGGCCCCAACAATGCTACCGAATGGAAAAGCTAATGTTGGAAATGGTCCTAAGTAATCCTATCCATCTCTGGAGTTTGCATTGTTCCGATCTCCATGTTACAACCCTCCGAATGGTTAGTAGCTCTAGGGCATACAAGCAGGCGTAACATGGAAATCTCACGGTGCAACCTAACGGAGGAGACCGCAGGATGTGTTGACACACTTCCTTCACTCACTTACTATAAATACTTTCTCCATTCACCTTGTTATTGATTTACGCAAACACCTTCCGAATGGAGCAGTTGAGGTATAATCAACACGAGGCCAAGCATAAATCTCACCTTGTGAACAAAAGGGAGAACGTGAAAGGGAAATGGATTTGATATATCTCTCCCTTCCCACTAAGTATTTTAAACGATTTTGGGTATACTTATACTTAGGCGAATTTCGGCTAATTGAACAACCCTAAGTCTAAGTTCTTTTAATCCTACAATGTCTAGGTGATAACGATTAAAACCTCACATCGCACACGTGCATGCTCATAAAACTAGGTTAACTTTAACTCAAGAACCGACTCGATGCCCAGGTAGGAGGTGTTCCGTAAACCGTCAACTTAAATACCTCCAGCCTTAGACAACATCTCGTCGGGTGAGTTCTTTTGTAACCTATGTTTTACAAGCTTATCGACCTATTTGAATCTAATTGAAATCGATCGAGAGTTGGATCAAATTAACCCTAAGTGAGCATGCACCTTTTTCTTTGTTATAGATTTTAGATTTCTATGTGATTTATAACAATTATAAATCTAAACTATAACAACCTTGCCTTTTGAATATAACTCTTATAAACAAAATTCTAAGGAAATTTCATGCTTCATGCTAGGTTAATTTTATCTTTTGATTAATATAACTTTTATATCAATTAATCAATTTTAATTAACCATTCAAGCATGAATCTCCCTAAATCAATACAACATTTATATCAACATTTATATACGCAACTTTACTGTTTATTTAACCGCCAAAATTTTATATCAAACAACCACCTGGCTTAGTGGTTGAGTGAGTTATTATCCTTGGCTGCACCATGGTGGGGGTTCGATCCTGCATATACGCAGCTTTACTGTTTATTTAACCGCCCAAATTTTTAGAGTTGTGTTGCCATCGGATGAGGTTATTGATGAGGGAATTACTTTGTGGGATCGGTCATTAGTGGGCCAATTTGTGGATTCGAGAATGCCTTTCACGGTTATCTCTCGGATCGTGAATCGTTTATGGGGTCATATTGAGGAGCCTACGGTGACAATTTTGGATAATGGTCTTATCATTTTCCAATTCGTGAGTCATGAGTCTCGTAATTGGGTTTTGGAAAATGGTCCTTGGAATATTGGTGGGAAGCCAATTCTCTTGCGTCGCTGGACTCCAGTGATTGTCCCTCAAACCTTTGTTTTTGATAAAGTCCCTATATGGGTCAAATTGCATAATGTTCCGTTAGAGTTGTGGACCCCAAGGGGGTTGAGTGTTGTGGCTAGTGCGGTGGGGAAGCCAGTTTGCCTAGATAAGGCAACTGAGGAGCGTCGTCGGTTATCCTTTGCTCGAGTCTGCGTTGAGATTGGGGTTGAGGATGTGTTGCCTGCGTCTATTACAGTGCGTTGTCGTGGAGTGGATTTTGAGGTCCTGGTGGAATATGCTTGGAGGCCAAAGCGGTGTTTGATTTGTAGAGTGTTTGGCCACTCAGGGTCAAACTGTCCCAAGGCAGAAGCTCGGCCTGCCCCTCAGGCCCCTTCTCGGCCTTCGACTTCCTCGGGTACTAATCAGTTGGTGCAAGTCCAGACAACTCATCCGACTTCAGGTCCGATCTCCTCAGGTGCTAATCTTCAGTGGGTGCAGGTCTCGGGTAAGAAGCGGCCTGTCCAGGAGGCTCATGACAAGCGATCTCCACAGAAGGCTCCTCTGAAGTCTCCCCCTAGGGGGTCGGTGTCCTTGCCAGTTAACCCCTTTGTGGCTCTAGTTGATGACGAGTCTAAGGCACTTGCGTTGATCCAGGAGGATGAGGATCCTCCCCCATTAGCTTTGGACACTTCCCAGTCGTCTAGTACTTGTGGTGCATGAGGCAATGTTTGGCAGTTTTTTCTCCCCTACTCGAGTGACCCTTGTCTCGATGTCGTTTCCCTTCTAAGGGTGTGAGCTTTGTTGATTCGTGTTTTTGTTGTTGTTTTTCTCTCTTGTGCTTCCCTACTCGAGGGTATGGTTTAGTTTTTTTCCCTGCTCGACGTGTGAGCTTCGTTTAATTTGTGCCCTGGCCTCGGGCTATGAGGTCAACCTTTTTGCACAGTTATATACATCTACCTTTGCAAAAAAAAACATTTATATCAATTAAACATGAAATTTCCCTCATGCATTTGAACTATTAATAACACTTATTAAAAAATGCATGAACATACTTTCCTATGGTGGGATTTTAATCTATATGGCATGCTCATAATGCACATAAAATCATTTAATTAAATCATACATTCACAATGCATAAAGAAATTAAATCAAGCTAAAATGGAATGGTTTGGCAATCCAAAAACAAACAATTAACTAATTATTACAATAATAATTAATAAAAAAATGCTTGAATCAATCTCGAGCTTCACGAACCAACTCGAACAAACCCTTCATGGAGTGAACCGGCCTTCAAAAGTGTGTATAGGGGCTGAACCGGCTGCAAACAAACCGAACCGGACTGGAAAAGAAGAAGGGGAAAAAAAAACTGCTTCTGGAATTTTAATTTTCTGCTGCGTCTTCTCCGGTTTTTCTTCGATTTTACAGCCTATATGGACTCTAATGACTCTATAAAAATTACAGACTATAGTACACACATTAACGCTCTTACATATCCGAGCAATTACAATTTCATGAAGATTTGAATGCTCAAAAAATTGCCAAACCAGAACACTTCCATTTTAGCACACAGAAAATTCAATTTCAAAATGGTACCCACCAAAGCAAAATTAAAACGAATTAAGTGCTCTAATCATGCTCTGATACCAATTGAAGGTGTACATATTACACATGCGGAAGCAATTGAAGATCGAAAGCACTTAAGACATTCAATTTTGTACCTAAAGCATGCATGTTCTAGAAATGGTAGAAAAGAGAGTAAATGAGTACCAACCTCTTTGATGCTCACTTGTAAGGAACTCCTTGTGATATTATCTTTCTCCAACTTCTCTTGGACAACCTTTAGTGTCTTCCCTACTATTCTCTTGAGCCTAGAAAGACTTGTGGGAGTCTATAGAAGAAAGAAATAGGAAGGGAATGCTTGATGGTACAAGCTTTTGGAAGGAGATGAAATGAGAGAGAATTTGAGGGAGAAAATTTTCAGCATAACACTAAATGAAAGCTTGCTCTCTTGAATCTAATTCAAGACCCTTTTATAGACCTCTCCCATACAAAGACAAGCTTCATGACACTTAGCCACATGGTCAAGATGCAACTCAAAGTGGATTCTAGGTGTCTACTTTACAACACATGCATCTAATGCATGTTTGTGTTGTTTTCCACTATGTATCATTATGCAAGAGTGGAAAAACCACTAAATCCACTATGAATTGAATCCTAATTGTGAATTTTCAGCTTTCAATTCATTTCAAATTCAATTCAAAATTGAAATTGATTTCTAGGCAATTAATTGGGACATTTCCAAGTAATTTTGATACGATTGATCCAATCAATCTTTATCACCTAATGCCATGAATTATATATGATTCCTAATACATATATATAGTATTTAAAACACTTTTAAATACCTCATCTCTCAATTCCTAATTTAATTCATAATTAAATCATTGTGTCGAACACGTTTTACGATAAAACCCTATTTCCCGTTTTTGAACGATTCAAAGTTTCCTATCAAAATATTCTAGGCTTTAATCCGATATGAGCTAGTAGGGGGACCTAATGGACCTATAGATCATGGGCTCCAACGATTCGAAGCTAGCCGACTAATCTCATTATCTAAACTAGCAAACATTCGTTAACTACCGGGACACTCCACTATAGCTCGATAGTTGCACTCCCCTCACTATAGATATATTTCTGTCCACTTGATTTAACCATGTTTAGTAAGTCGTTCCTTCACAGGTTGTTTGTAGCTATAGCTAGGTCAAATAACCGTTTCACCCCTATAGTACTTCTTGTTCCTTAAGTTCCACAAATCCTTAATGAACAATCGGTTTGTGGTCCAACCATCAAAACTAAGTCCCTCTCGACTCAACGAGAGGGTGGGGCCCCTTGTTCTCCCGGAGTTAGTACTTAAGAGAACAACCTCTCTACTATCCCTGAAAAGGGTAGGAGTGAATTCCGTCTTGCGAAACTATGTCCCCAGCTATCTATTCGATCTTATCCCCAAAATGGGTAGGGTGGGGCCATACGTTTTGATCGCAGTGTCAAAACGTATATTCCAGGATCTTGATGCTTGTTTTAATCCATAAATGGATCGTTTAAGTTTGCAAACCTTTTTCTCATCACCCTGGACTATGAATCCCTCTGGTTGAGCCATATAGATAGTCTCTTCAAGATTGCCGTTCCAAAAGGCTGTCTTGACATCCATTTGCCATATTTCATACTCATAATATGAGGCAATGGATAAGAGTATTCTAATCGACTTAAGCATGGCAACAGGGGAAAAAGTTTCTTCAAAATTGATTCCTTTCCGCTGGGTAAAACCCTTTGCAACAAGTCGAGCCTTAAAGGTTTGAACCTTACCGGCTTGGTCTCGTTTTCTCTTGTAGATCCATTTACAACCAATAGGTTTTACCCCATCTGGCTGCTCTACAAGATCCCAGACCGAATTGAAGTACATTGACTCCATTTCAAGATCCATGGCTTTGATCCACTGGTCCTTATCAACATCATTCATTGCCTGATTAAAGGACAATGGATCCTCTACACCATCATCAGATATGATGGTTTGAGTTTCTGTTAAACCCATGTAGCGGTCGGGTTGTATTATAACCCTCCCACTACGTCGAGGCTCTCTCACTATTTGAGATGGATGTGTTTGATCAACAACTTTTGATGGACAAGCTTGATCTACAACTTTTGTATATTCTTTTGTAGTTTTTCTTGAAATCTCATCTAATACTAGCTTACTGCGAGGTCGATGATCTTTTATGTGATCTTCCTCAAGGAACGTAGCGTTTGTCGATACAATCACTTTATTATCTCGAGGATCGTAAAATAGACCACCTTTCGTTTCTTTAGGATATCCTACAAATAGACATAGTTTTGAACGTCGTTCCAACTTCTTTGGGTTTTGCACCAACACGTGTGCCGGGCATCCCCAAATTCTGAAGTGACGTAAACTACCTTTACGCCCTCTCCATAGCTCATAAGGTGTTTTAGAAACACTTTTAGAGTGGCATTCCCACTCTTGCATCATGATGCATAGTGGAAAACAATACAAACATGCATTAGATGCATGTGTTGTGAAGTAGACACCTAGAATCCACTTTGAGTTGCATCTTGACCATGTGGCTAAGTGTCATGAAGCTTGTCTTTGCATGGGAGAGGTCTATAAAAGGGGCTTGAATTATATTCAAGAGTAGCAAGCTTTCATTTAGTGTTATGCTGCAAATTTTCTCCCTCAAATTCTCTCTCATTTCATCTCCTTCCAAAAGCTTGTACCATCAAGCATTCCCTTCCCTTTCCCTATCACTATAGACTCCCACAAGTCATTCTTGGCCCAAGAGAATAGTAGGGAAGACTCTAGAGGTTGTCCAAGGAGCATAGGAGAAGAAAACACCTCAAGGAGTTCCTCATTTGTGAGCTACAAAGGTTGGTGTTCTCTAAACTCTCTATTCTGTCTTTTATAGAACAGGCATGCTTTAGGAGCAAAATTGAATGACTTAAGTGCTTTCGATCTTCAATTGCTTCCGCATGTGTCATATGAACACTTTCAAGCAGCACTCTCCATCTCATTCAACCCCAATGAAGACAACAACCCTTGCGCCTTCACCGCTTCACCAACAGTCGCATCCAACCCAACCTTTGCTCGTGCTCTCACCGCTGCTTGTAAATTAGATAAGCATAGTTTCCCTTTCAATGGAGACTTCTTCTTCCCCATCAAAACAGAAAAATCACAGCAGCATGTAAATCCACCGCCCCACTTGTTTGTACCACTTCCCCACCGCCTAAATAATCTAAGGAGAAACTGATTGTACCACTTGCACCGCTTGCACCGACAACGAGAAACAAATCACACTGTCTATCGTTGCCCAGCACAAATTGTGTAACCGAACACCACCAACCCTAAACGGTCCTATAAAAATCCCACCACCACCAGATTCAATCAGAATCAGAAACACAATTCAAAAAAGAAACCACACCAACACCAAACAGTAAGTACAACCGCAAACCACTAACAATTCGCAAACGACCAAGCAGACACGATCACGCACTACAAATTGATCATTAAAAGATCCACAAAAGAAAAATCCAGCACGATCGAAAGCATCCGATCATCCAATACTTGCAAATACCTGCAACAACAACCCAAAAGAGGAAAAACAAGGAAGGCGGCGTCGCCGCCTTGCTGGGACCAGCCCCCCTGAACCCTTCCAATTACGTGAAGGAGAGAGAACAGAGAAAAGCAAAACCCCAAAAAAAAATTGGGCCAAAATTTTTTTTTAAAAAAATTTCGGCGGTTAAATAAACAGTAAACTACGTATATGCAGGATCGAACCCCCACCATGGAGCAGCCAAAATTTGGGCGGTTAAATAAATAGTAAACTGCGTATATGCAGGATCGAAAAAAATTGGGCGGTTAAATAAACAGTAAACTGCGTATATGCAGGATCGAACCCCCACCATGGAGCAAAAAATTTGGGCTGTTAAATAAACAGTAAACTGCGTATATGCAGGATCGAACCCCCACCATGAAGCAGCCATAAAAATTTAGGTGGTTAAATAAACAGTAAACTGCGTATATGCAGGATCGAACCCCCACCATGGAGCAGCCAAGGATAATAACTCACTCAACCACTAAGCTAGGTGGTTGTTTGATAAAAACTCTCATTGGGACGAACTTTGGGTTTCGAGCTCTCAAAAACTTAAACGAAGTAAAGTTTAGACCATGTGTCGTCCAAACCACCTAAAGAACTCTCATTCGGACGAACTTTGAGTTCCAAACTCTCTCGAAACTCAAACGGAGCAAAGTTTTGACAACCTTCGTCCAAACTAGATGAAAAACTCTCATTGGGACGAACTTTGGGTTCCTAGCTCTCAAAAACTTAAAGGAAGTAAAGTTTGGACCATGTGTCATCCAAACCACCTAAAGAACACTCGTTCTGACGAACTTTGAGTTCTAAACTCTCTCGAAACTCAGACGGAGCAAAGTTTGGACCAACTTCGTCCAAACTAGATGAAAAACTCTCATTGGGATGAACTTTGGGTTTCGAGCTCTCAAAAACTTAAACGAAGTAAAGTTTGGACCATGTGTCGTCCAAACCACCTAAAGAACTCTCATTGGGACGAACTTTTAGATCCAAACTCTCTCGAAACTGATGTAGACTTTTCCTAACCGCAAGCGCACGGGTCAAGTAATAATAAAGAGTTCGTATAAACGAGTGTCGTCCTCTGGATTGGATTTTTAAGCAAATCAAGTATTGTGAATTATCTTGCCCAATTTTATTTAGGGATCAAAAAGTGATGAATGAATGATAAGAAAACCAAATCAAAGCAAGTAAAAAGTGTGGAATTTCAATTGGGAAAACTACTTAGGGAATTGATTTCGCCGATTTAGTTTAGGATTGATTTTAAGGAATAAGTTATTATGCACAATGAAATTATGAGCCAAAGACCCTTTAATCACAACTACCTCTCCCGAGTATAATTGATTCTCATGCAAATTAACCAACTTGATATCCCTATCTAAGTTTATTAATCATGCAAGGCAATGAGATCTTTTAACCAATTCTATAGTTAATCTAAAACCGTCACGAATTAGAAACTAAACTTTAGTCATGAAATCTTGAGTAAGTCTAAATCAAATCCCCTCTCCCGAGCTAGATTCGAAACTTAAATCATTCAACTAATGGCCAATTAATTGGAAGCATGAAATCAAGATTACAAACATAATAACATTGCACAACTTAAACCATAAATTAATCCATAAACACAATCAACTACTTCAATCCCTAAGCTTACAAGTTTAGCTACTCATGATTAAAATTACAAGCTCAACTAAACATGTAAAAGCCATAAAAATCTAACTAAAGTGAGGGAAAGAAAAATTAAACTCGTTGTAGGCCGAGACTGAACGTCCCCGTCACGATCCCCACGAACAATGGGTTGATTTCCGAATTTTCCCCTTTGCTTCAGCCTTGAATTCCTCTGATTTTGCTCTGTTTATGGCTCCAAGAAGTCCCAAAATTGGTTCCCCAAAAACCTAGCCGAAAAGAACTATTTATTCTGAAATTTCATCGTAGCGTCGAGACGCTGCCTCTAAACACGCGCGTTCTAGAAAGGAAATTACTGTAGCGTCGAGACGCTAAGATCGCAGCGTCTCGACGCTGCGACGATTTTGCGCCTATCCGAATAAGGAATACTAGCGTCGAGACGCCTAAGGGCTAGCGTCAAGATGCTAGTCACCTTTTGACCGAATTTTGACTTTTTTTCCTTTTGATTCTTTTCCTTCCTTTGCATCTTTTCGAGTCCTGAGCACCCGATTAACTCCACTATTGCATTTTAACTCCAATCAACCTTTTCCTACAAAATAAACATTAAAGCACAATAAAATGGCCTAAAAATCATAAAAGACTAGCTAAATTAAATAATTAAAGATAGCTAACTATGCTCGCTATCAGAAACTCAAACGGAGCAAAGTTTGGACCAACTTCGTCCAAACTAGATGAAAAACTCTCATTGGGACGAACTTTGGGTTTCGAGCTCTCAAAAACTTAAAGGAAGTAAAGTTTGGACCATGTGTCGTCCAAACCACCTAAAGAACTCTCATTCGGACGAACTTTGAGTTCCAAACTCTCTCGAATCTCAAACGGAGCAAAGTTTGGACCAACTTCGTCCAAACTAGATGAAAAACTCTCATTGGGACGAACTTTGGGTTCCGAGCTCTCAAAAACTTAAAGGAAGTAAAGTTTGGACCATGTGTCATCCAAACCACCTAAAGAACACTCATCCGGACGAATTTTGAGTTCTAAACTTTGAGTTCTCTCTCCTTGACGGAATTGGATGATGGGATCGGGGTACTAGGGTGGCAAGGTGGCGGCGCCGCCGTCTTGTGGGTTTGGGTTTAGGTTGCATGACGTTTTTCTTTGTGATTGTGTGTGGATCCCATCTGCATGAATTTCATTGTTGATTGGGTCTCGAGTGCTGATGGTTTGACGGTGCAAGTGGTGAATTTCGTTTGTGTATTGACGGTGCAAGCGGTGGAGTTCAACATTGCTGGTTTACGATTTTTGTTTTGAATTTCATCTACTGAGTGGGTCGGTGCAAGTGCTGATTGTGATCGTTTACGTGAGAGGTCCGTTTGTGATTGTTTGCGTGAGATTCATTTGTTGCGATTTCTTGACTGCTGGTATTGTCAGTGCAAGCGGTTAGTGGGTCTGTCTAGCGGTGGAGCGGTTGATTAGTGGTGGGTGTTTTGTTGGTTACGATGGGTAAGAGGCGCTCGCCGTTGAAGAAGCCCAGTGCGCCGGTGACTGTTCGGAAGAAGGAAGATCAGAAGGCTGCGTCTGTTGCGAAGGTATCATCGGATCCCATGAAAAAGAATGATCTATCCGTTTCTTTAATGGCGCAGGTGCGAACTGCTGGTGATGATGGGATTCCGGTGAGTAGTGATCAGGCGAAAGTGACTGATTTGAAGAGTGTTGAGATGAAGGTTGTGCCGGCAGTGGTTGAGATGGCTGCGGGATCATCGTCTTCATTCGTTTAGGCGGTGGCTAGGGTTTCACGTACCATGCAATCTCGGGTTCAATTTGGGCCATTGGTACAGCGGGTGGGTTTGACCCATGTGGAGAATGACCCGAAGGGGAAGCAAGTGAGGGATGTGGCTGATGGTGATAATGGGTCGTCTACGTTTGGGCTTCATAAGAAAGTTAGTGCTGGTGGTGGGCAATTCAATTGTAGTCTGGACAAGGGAGGAGCAAGGTCATGGGCTGATTTGTTTGGGCCTAGATACTCTCCTTCTCCGGATTTGCTTTTTGTGCCTCCTAAGGAATTGAATGGTATACGGGTGGTGGTGCCGGATGAGGATATTCTTGAGGAAGGATTTAATTTATGGAGGAGTTCGCTTGTGGGATAGTTTATTGATGCTCGGGTTCCTTTTTCGGTTATGTCTCGTATCGTTAACAAGATTTGGGGTCATCTTGAGGAGCCTATGTTGGATTCCTAGAGTGAGTAAAAATATGATATGAAATACTCTAGAATTCCTGTGCAAGTATACACAGTCTGCAGCAAGTAATATTATCAATCCAAGGTCTGAATGAGTTTCCACTTTACCTGTTTTGTATAACTTCCTAATGGTTTCAAAGATAATAAAAATGTTGGGTTTTATCGGAATTATGCTGAAGCAAAATAAATGATAGAACAACGAGTAAACAAATAGATAGATAGATTAAAGACAGGCGCTGGTTAGGCTTTAGTGATTTTTTTCTAAGTTATGCTCTAGCAATATTATTGATCATGCATTTCTCGCAGTATTATTAGCGAATTCCTCCTGGAACTCCGGATCTTTTGGGATATGTTTCAACCCCAATGAAGAGCGACCGATCGAGCACTAGGCAACTGGCTATTCGTAGCTCAGTCACTGGCGTTCACCAATACACAATGATCGTAATGTGGAGAATTGCCACACACTCTCTAAATCATCCCTGAAACTAGAGAGAGCTATCCATACCGGCTGGCCAGGCGCGCATAAAATAAGAATAAGCACAACAATTAACCAAAATGCAATAGTCAATTTATTACTAGAGATGAAGCACAGTAATCACATTATTCCTAACCAACACCTTAAGCTACTTAGTTCATAATAAGCATAGGAATACGAATTACAATCTGAGTATGCATGTCCATCACTACAAGTTAATAAAGAAGGTAAACTCCCTAATCAGCTTGCGGTTGATGGTGTTCTTGATGATCTTCAATCTCCCTATACTATTCGGCTTCCAAGGGAAAACATGGAATGCTTTTGACTTTGACGGCTACTTCCTTTTATAGAAGGATGGGAGGCTTGAATTAGGTCATCTAGGACACGTGTAAGGCTCTCCTTGATCCTTTATCCCGAAAATATCTCAATAGAAGTCGGTTCATGAAGTTGGCTAACGAGCTGTGATGTGGCAGTTTCTGCTCTCAGTTTTGCTGCAGCATAGAATTTGCTCCCTCCAGTCGCTTGTTCACACGATTATAAATTTCGCAAGCGTACGGGTCGTGACAAGTAGTATAGTGATTTTGAGTATAGAGTATCGTCTCCACAGGGATTGGATTTATTCAATTAAGTACCGTGAATAATCTTGCTTAGCTTTATTTAGAGAACAAAATCTAATGCCGAAAAGAATAACAAAAAGCTAAACTAGAAAGCAAAAGATAAATGGAGACACAATTTGATGGGATAATTCTAGAGTGGTTGATTTCGACAATTGGACCTTTAATGCTTAATCAATTAACTAACATGGATTAACTAATCATTTGATTCATAAGTCTAGAAGCCTAATTTCAAGGATTCTCCTGTCGGTCTCCTCCTATCTCATACCGTTCAATAAAGAATCTCCTTTCAGTCTCATCTTTATTTACTTAGTATGGCATTACGACCCTTCAATACAACCTCTAACATTATTTATTTTGTCCCGTGTCACCCGGGTAAATAACCGTTAGTCATGCATTCAGTTCTAGTCTAAGCTTCTCTCCGTCGAGTTTCCACTTAGTAACAATTCATTTAATCAGTGATCAGTTGATTAAAAGCATTACGGACAAAATGCACAAATGAACAATAATGACAATTAAACCACATCAATTCATTAATTCAACAGAGGTTCAACATCTAAATCAATCTCATAGAATTTAGGAATTTACTACTCATAATCACTAAAATTCAATAATTCCTAATCACAACAATTCTAGAAACTAAAACATAAAGGAAAAGGGAAGAGAAATGCTCATAAAAGTGTCGATCTCCTCGATCCCGCGCCGACCTCCTTCGATCCCGAGCTCCAAAGATCTTCAACAAAGCTCCAAAACTCTCCCAAAAATCCCCGATTTTAGTGTGGATTCTAGATTGGGGTGAAAACCCACAAATTGGCACACAAAATATGGATGCAAAAGGCTCCTTTTATAGGCTCCCAGCAGGCACAGCGTCGAGACGCTACAAGGACAGCGTCGAGACGCTGTGACGTCATCTTTTCTTGGGCTCCAAGAGGTCGCAGCGTCGAGACGCTACTTTGGACAGCGTCGCGACGCTCTCGCGATTCTGGATCTTTCCACGCAGCTGCCTAGCGTCGAGACGCTCCAGGCTTAGCGTCGAGACGCTAGGCCCTGAATCTTCAATAAAGGCCCGATTTTGACTCCATTTTTGGGCCTCCAACTTTCTTTTGGCCCAAATGCTTCTTGTAATGGATTTTGGGCACTTTTCTTGACCCAAATTGATACTTTAAGACTTGAAATTCATGAATTTGGGCTTCTAATTCATTCTTCTTGGCTTTTTGGACTCGGATCTTCAATGTAATTCTTCAAATTGCTCCAAAAGCCTCCAAAATCATCCAAAATCTCTCAAAATTCCGGTTTTGCTTCCTTGGCTCTGTTTTCTGAAATTTAAACAGAAAATAGCATTAAAGTACACAATTCAAGCATAAAACTAGCTAAAATTACTAGGAAAATGATGACATTTTTGCATGTCATCATCGCTCAGCAGCATAATCTGCATAAAGTGATTTCCAAAACTTCCATTCTTCCAAATGGGTTAAATCATGTAATATCTCTCTAAAACCAACCCTATTAAGCATTAAAGACACACAAATCCTTATATAAATGAAGCCTAAATAACTACCTTTTGGGCAGTTATCATACCCCCAAACTTGAACTATTGCGCGTCCCGAGCAATACTAACCAACCTTCCTTCAAGAATTTTAGAACATTAGACAAAGAATTAGCTTAATCAAACCAGACAGTCCAACACTACCTTTAACCTTTACCTGAGCACTCTGCAAAACCAAGCTCTGCTGCAGCAAAATGATTCCTTCAGCAAGGACAAATAATCACCACTTTTCAACTTAATTCTAAGAACTCACCACAGCCTAGCTCTATTATCAGACATTTCAAAACATATTTTTAAAGGGGTTTATAACATTATTTATCAGACTTAAAGCAGCCTTACAGTCATAAGCTCTTAAGCATGGGATGACCCACTTTATGGTGTAGTATACCCTTGCCTCAAGCTCATCACCAACTAGGCTCAATACTCATTATAAAGTTAAAAAATCCTTAGTTATTCCATCTCTTGCCCCTCAAAATGGCGACATTTTATGATGAAGCTCACCTAAGTTATGGGAGACAGAAAAACTGCTGGATCATTATTCATCCTTCAAAAACTTTTGCTCCATCAATATTTCAGCAAAATCTTCAACAAATAATTTTTCAGCAAATAATTTTTTTCTCATATTTCTCATTTTTTCAAATTTCCTAGGTCATCTTTTGACCCGAAGACAAACTGCGGGTATCACAAATGTCCCCGGTTACTCAATAACCTAGGAAATTTTAATTTGAAGGAGAGGAATGCTCGAGCAAAATAATTGGAGTAGCAAAAAGTCCCCCAAACTTGAATTATTCATTGTCCCCAATGAATCATTAATTAAGCAATTATACCCCCAAACTTAAATTTTTCTATCTGAATTTTTAAACTAAACATGGGACTAGGATTAAGCTTAAAGTGGATCATATAAGTCAATACTACCGTCAAAAATCTTTTTGCCGCAGCAACAGTCCAGGCTAGAAGAAATGCTCAAGCAAAAGGTTTCTGGAGATCAGAATACCTTGATCTACCTAAGCGTAATCAGTCCAAGCTTCAAAAATTCAGAAGAAAATAGTTAAGTTAGAGTTAGTCAGTGCTCATAAAATAGAAACATTCCGAAATTTCATTTAAAATCATAGAAAAATATTACGAAGCAGAGATATATTTTTAAAGCAGAAGAAATTAAAAAGAAACAAGGCAAGCAATCATATAAAAGATGGGGTCAGGAATGCGCCAGCAAACAAAATATTTCATCAAAAAGCTTGCGCGCTAAAGTCTCTCTTCAATCTTCCTGACCCAGATCTTCCTCTTCATCTTCTTTCTCAGCAGGCGGCGGTGGAATCCAAGGGTTCAACAGATCTTCAGGGAATGTAGGAAGGGCTGGATACGGCTTGGAAAAATTCTCTTGCAGTGCCCTTCTTAAGCTGGCATCTCGATTCTTAACATAGTTCCAGAAGGTTAAAGTTTGCCTTTCAGCAAACTCCTGCCTACTGGCCGAAAGTGCCAGTTGTTCTAGAATCGTATTGATGCCGTAGATAAGCCCACCTTGACGTATCTCCTGCGTGCGCTGGAGCCGCGCCAAATTGGACGTATCAATGATCCCTTTATCAAATAGAATTGTATCGCTCTCCTCCACTTGAACCCCTGCTTGTCTGCATAGCATAGTAATTGTGTTCGGAAAGAACAACTTCCCCACCTTTTTCTTCCAGCAGCAGGCAATTTCATTACAAATAATTTTTCCTACGTCAATACTGAGAGACCTTAAGATAGCAAAAGCCAAAAGAATTCGTTCCCTGGATACTGTCGAGTCGTGCGTTGTCGGAAGCAACCTCTGCCTGATGAAACCCATCCACGTGTTTGCTTCCTTGTTCAAGTAAGCCGATTGGAATGTCCTTTTCTGAGTCTTTGATAGTTGCCACTGTGCCCCCTCAATTCCTACCTCCCGGACAACATTACTCAACTGCTCCTCAGATGGCGCGACTGCCATTTCATTGAATGCCGCGTGGGGGAAGTTTTGAAGATGGTATAGTGCGTTGATCGCACTTGGACTCCAATCTATCTCGACTCCTCTAACAATTACCAGGAAACCTTCTTCTTTATCAATGTTGGCATAGAATTCACGCACCACCTGTGCGTTTACAGCCTCTGGCTTAGCACAAAACAGCTCCCAGTCGTGGTCAGCTATGTCGGTCCTTAGAAATGGCAGAAGATCACCGCTGAAACCTCTTTCGAACAGAAAATCTCTTTTCAAAAGCTCAGTGTATTTTGCTCTAGCAAAATTATTGACGAAGCGATCGTATGGCACCTGTCGCTCTGTTATTTCATCGTGCTCCTCGGATGCTTCAACAATCTTTTTGCCCTTCTCTTCTCTCCGCTTCAGCAACTATTCCTCCTCTGCTTTTTTCTCTTCTTCTTCTCGCCTTCTTTCCTCAGCCTCTTTTTTCTCTCGTTCCTCTTGCTCGGCCTTCTCCCTCTCGGAATCTGATGATGGAGGCGATGGGGTATCAGTCCTGATTACTGGAATGCGCCTAGCCTTTCGCTTAATGCGGCGTCGTTTCGGAGGTTCAGGTATGATAACCTCCACCCGAGCCTCCTGAACTGGCTCTCTGTCTTCTTCCACTACAGCCTCCGTCTGCATAACCTCACTCTGTTCCGCCTGAATTTCCTCTCGAGCCTCTTCTATAGTTGCCACTTCCTGTCCATCCTTTTCTTGATTCGGTTTGTCAGATTCTTTTGGGTCTTCATCTTCTTTTGCCACAACCTCCTCCTCTCTCGCTCTTTCTTGTTCTTCAATTCTCTGCTGTCTTCTTCTTCGCTTAGCCACCTTCTCTTCTGGCGTTCTCTTTTTCTTAGTTTTTACTTTCTGAACTTCCGGTGTGACCGGTACCTCCTCCTCTTCATTCTCCCTCTCTTTTCGAGCTCTTGTTTTAGCCATGGAAGGTATAATAGGGTTTTGACAGAGAAGGTAAAGAAAGAAAGAATAATACACGCTCAAAGATTCAAGAAGACGAAGTGAAACGTGCTTACCAGAGATTGCGAATAAATAGAGCTGCAGCAAACAAGAATCCTAACTGAAAAGATTTGCCCTGCCATAACTATTATTACCGTTGTAATTTAAAAAATGCAAACCTGAAATTCAAAAATTACCAACGGTAAAATTGCAAATTTCAAACAGCCATGGTAAAAATTAATGCTCTGTCATCATTGGAGCCGTTGGATAATTACTCTGCGCCACGTGGCCTCATCAGACGATGCACGCACATTTACCTGCAAGAATTCAAAGTCAAACCCAACGGTAACAATAATAAATTCCAACGGAAACCCTTCTAACTCGGCATATTTTGCTCCAGCAATATCTTTGCCGCAACAATCTGCCGAACCTGAAGAATCTTAGATACGGAATTTGAATTTTAAAATAGACAAATCAAATCCTTTCAAATTAAACCAATCAAAGCAAACTTAACCTGTTATTCTCAAAAGAAGCTGAATAACTTAGAGAAAATCTCTATTAATTAAAACTAGAAATCAAATAACCGAAAATAAAATCTAACTAACTAAAAGATAATTGCAAGATAATTTAAATAAAGAACCCGAAAATCAAATCAAATCAAAAAAATAGATCAAATCTAACCTACCAAAAATATAAAAATACTTAAAAGATAAAATGTAATACATCATTCAAAATTACATCTATCCTAACCGAAATCAAATTAACGAAAAATAAAATCAATTCAAACTTCGGGAGCTCAAAATTTTACTCTGTGAAATGCTCCCGCAAAAGTCCTGCTCTCTCAAACATCGACCAACCTTAGGGAAGGATATTTCGACTGAAACTCCTCACCCCAATAATGCTTCACACGCTGTCCATTCACCTTGAATACTCTCCCATCTTTTTCATCCTGCAAAGTAATTGCTCCATTGGAGAAAACCTCAATCACAATAAACGGTCCTGACCATTTAGATTTTAGGGAAAAATACACTTTTAGTCCCTGAGGTTTGGGTTAAGTGACAGTTTGGTCCCTGAGTTTTCAAACTCAACAAAAATACCCCTGAGTTTTGAGATAAGGAGCATTTTGGTCCCTGTCGTCAACTTTTCTGTTAAATTTTAACAGTTGCTGACGTGGCACTATTATTTTAATAAAGAAAATTATTTTTAAAATTTTTTAAAATAAAAAATAAAAAATATTAAAATATTATTATTTTTTTAATTATTTTATTTTTTCTCCATCTCTTTACTTCCCTCCTTCTTCTCCATCTTCTTCCTCTTCATCCTTTCATTCTTCTTCTTCATATCTCCGGTGGCCAGCGGCCGGCGGCCCCCGCCCGCCGGCGCCGGCCGCCGGTACACTTTTTTTTTTTTTTTTTTTCCTCCCTCTCCTTTTCTTTTTCTTCCTCCCTCTTTTTACTGTTAAAAAAAAAAAAACGAAGGGGGAAAACCCCCTTCGATTCCGGCGCCGGAGAGGGAGGTGGGAGCTCCCTCCTCCCTCTCCGACGGGGAGACAGAGACTGTTCCCCAAAACTTCAAGATAATCTGGTTCAACGTAGTTGTGGCTGTATGTATCTGCTGACGAATCAGCCTACACAGGGTTAGAAATTGTTCCCCAAGAGACGTGCCTAAAAATGAACCAGCAACCTACGATAAATGCATCAAATGGCTTTCATGGTAGACAGAGTTAATGAGGTTTAACAGCTTGTAGATTTCTTCAGTTTGGAGGTGGCTAATATCTCCAACCACAAACTCGTGAGCCTTACCATCCACCTCAATGACACTTGACCCAGGTGCTTTTTTCACACCTCTATCCTTCATCAACCTCCTTAATCGAGTCACATCGGACCATCTTTCATTAGTAGCAGATATATTGGACAGCAGCACGAAGACTCCACTATCCTCTGGATCAAGTTCCAAGATGTAATCTTGTATGTGTTGAGAGAGCTCAAGATTTCCAACAGTTTTGCAAGCATTTAGTAGCACTCCCCAGATGAGCACATCAGGCTTCATTGGCATGGTCCTTGCCAACTCCACAGCTTCCTCCAACAGTCCAGCTCGACAGAGCAAATCAATCATACATCCCTCCTCCCTCCTCTGTCTCGCCGCCGGAGGCGGAGGAGGGAGCTCCCTCCTCCCTCTCCGGCGCCGGAATCGAAGGGGGTTTTCCCCCTTCGTTTTTTTTTTAACAGTAAAAAGAGGGAGGAAGAAAAAGAAAAGGAGAGGGAGGAAAAAAAAAAAAAAAAAAAAAAGTGTCGGCGGCCGGCGCCGGCGAGCGGTGGCCGCCGGCCGCCGGCCACCGGAGATATGAAGAAGAAGAATGAAAGGATGAAGAGGAAGAAGATGGAGAAGAAGAAGGGAAGTAAAGAGATTGAGAAAAAATAAAATAATTAAAAAAATAATAATATTTTAATATTTTTTATTTTTTTATTTTAAAAATTTTTAAAAATAATTTTCTTTATTAAAATAATAGTGCCACGTCAGCAACGGTTAAAATTTAACAGAAAAGTTGACGGCAGGGACCAAAATGCTCCTTATCTCAAAACTCAGGGGTATTTTTGTTGAGTTTGAAAACTCAGGGACCAAACTGTCACTTAACCCAAACCTCAGGGACTAAAAGTGTATTTTTCCCTAGATTTTAATTTTCCAGGAAATAATTTTAATCTAGAATTATAAAGCAAAACTTTCTGACCCTTGACAAACTCCTTAGATTTAATTTTTTTGTCATGCCACAGCTTAGTCTTTTCCTTATACATTTTCGCATTTTCGTAAGAAAATTGACGAAATTCTTCTAACTCATTAAGCTGCAGCATTCTGATTGCTCCTGCACGATTCAGATCAAAATTTAACTTTTTCAAAGCCCAAAATGTTTTGTGCTCAAGCTCTAATGGTAAATGACAAGCTTTCCCATATACTAACCTATAGGGAGTCATACCTAAAGGAGTCTTATAAGCTGTCCTATAAGCCCAAAGAGCCTCATCCAACCTAAAGGACCAATCCTTTCTAGATGAATGGACTACTTTCTCTAAAATAGCTTTAATTTCCCTATTACTAATTTCAGCTTGACCATTTGCTTGTGGGTGATAAGGGGTAGCTATCCTATGCTTAATCCCATACTTAGCTAAAAGCTTAGTTAAGATATTATTAACAAAATGTGTACCCTCATCACTCACTAGAGCCCTAGGTGTCCCAAACCGCGCAAAGATGTGCGATTGAAGAAACCTTGCTACTGTCTTGGCATCACTCTGATGGCATGTGATGGCCTCCACCCACTTGGACACATAATCAACTACCAATAAGATAAAAACATTGCCATTAGAAGGGGGAAATGGTCCCATAAAGTCAATACCCCATACATCAAATAATTCAACTTCTAAAATGTAAGTAAGAGGCATTTCATCTCTTGGTCCCAAGTTTCCTCTCCTTTGACAAGCGTCACATTGCTTGTAGAACCAATGGGCATCCTTGAATAACGTAGGCCAGAAAAATCCGCAATGCAAAATCCTCATAGCCGTCCTCTGTCCGCTGAAATGACCTCCATACGGCGAAGAGTGACATTGCTCCAGGATTTCCTTTGCTTCGGTACCTGAAACACACCTACGAATAATACCGTCAGAGCATTGCTTATACATAAACGGCTCATCCCAAAAGAAAAATTTTGCATCATGCTTAAACTTTTTCTTCTGCCTCCAATCCATATCAATAGGGGTGACTCCCTTTACTAAAAAGTTGGCAATATCAGCATACCAAGGGACGTCCCTGACTACCTTTACCTGAACAGCAAAAAGCTGCTCATCTGGAAAAGAATCGGAAATGGCAGATTGCTCCAGCAAAGATGATGATGGATCAAGACGAGATAAATGATCTGCAACGACATTCTCTGATCCCTTCTTGTCCTTTATCTCCAAGTCAAATTCCTGCAGTAATAAAATCCAACGAATTAGTCTCGGCTTTGCATCCTTCTTAGACATTAAATACCTTATTGCTACATGATCCGTGAACACCGTGACTTTAGATCCAACCAAATATGGCCGAAATTTCTCAAAAGCAAACACAACAGCTAACAACTCCTTTTCAGTAGTTGTGTAGTTGACCTGTGCTTCATTTAAAACCTTGCTTGCATAATATATAGGATGAATAAATTTGCCCTGCTTTTGCCCCAGCATCGCTCCTACCGCAGCATCACTCGCATCACACATTACCTCGAATGGCAAATTCCAATTAGGCGCGCAGAGAATGGGTGCTGAGATTAAAGCAGCCTTTAATGTTTCAAAAGCCTTCCTACAATCTGCATTAAAGTCAAAAACATGATCAGTGCACAATAAGTTACAAAGAGGTTTACTGATTTTGGAAGAATCCTTTATGAACCTCCTATAAAATCCAGCATGTCCTAAAAAACTCTGAATTCCCTTCACTGAATTCGGTGGCTCTAGTCTTTCGATAACCTCAACTTTTGCTCTATCAACTTCTAGACCATTTTTAGAAATCCTATGACCTAACACTATGCCCTCCTTCACCATGAAGTGGCACTTCTCCCAATTAAGTACTAGATGGGTATCCTCACATCTTTTTAATACCTTTCCTAAATTATCTAAACAACTCATAAAAGACCCTCCAAACACTGAAAAATCGTCCATAAAGACTTCAACAGTGGACTCAATCATATCAGAAAAAATTGCTAGCATACACCGCTGAAATGTTGCTGGAGCATTGCAAAGGCCGAAAGGCATTCTCCTAAAAGCGAATGTCCCATAAGGGCAGGTGAAAGTGGTTTTCTCCTGATCTTTAGGAGCAATAGTAATCTGGTTATACCCAGAATAACCATCCAAGAAACAGTAATAGGCCTGACCAGCATATCGATCCAACATCTGGTCGATAAATGGTAGAGGGAAATGATCCTTTCGGGTGGCTTTATTAAGCCTTCTGTAATCCATACAAACCCTCCAGCCAGTTACTGTCCTGGTTGGAATCAGCTCATTATCTTTATTGCTCACCACAGTGACACCTCCTTTCTTAGGAACACATTGGACAGGGCTTACCCAATTGCTATCGGCAATTGGATAAATGATCCCAGCATCCAACCATTTAATTACCTCCTTTTTAACAACCTCTTTCATTGTAGGGTTAAGCCTTCTTTGTTGCTCAATACTCCTAAAGGATCCCTCCTCTAGAGTGATTTTGTGCATACAAAAAGATGGGCTAATCCCTTAAATATCAGCCAATGTCCAACCTATAGCTTTGCGGTATTGCTGCAACAATTTTATTAAGGCCTCCTCATGCTCCGGCATTAAATCTGATGCAACAATAATGGGCAACGTATCACTCTCCCCAAGATACACATACTTTAGATGATCCGGTAAAGGTTTCAAATCTAAAGTGGGTGCCTCAATTAGGGATGGCTTAATTGGGGGAGCCTTTCTTTGATCTAAATCTAAAGACTCAAAAACATCCTCACATCTAAACAATTCTTTTTCATTTTTTCTATCTAAAGAACAAAACTCAAAATCTTCTATACTAACCTCTCCATACTTTTCTGAATGCTTATCAACCGAATCCTGTATTGCTGTCTCAATAACTGTGCTCTCCAGAATTCTGATGAAGGAGCAATCCTCCATTTCATCTGGATATTTCATGGCTTTAAACACATTAAATTTCACTTCCTCATTACAGACTCTCATTGTTAATTCTCCTTTTTGAACATCTATTAATGCCCTACCAGTAGCCAAAAATGGACGACCTAGAATAATTGGGACATCTTTATCAGCCTCATAGTCTAAAATAATAAAATCAACAGGAAATATGAATTTATCAACTTTTACTAAGACATCCTCAATTTTATCCTCTGGATATGTGATAGACCTATCAGCTAATTGGAGCGTAACTGTGGTAGGTCTAGCTTCACCAATACCTAACTTCCGATAGACCGAAAGAGGCATAAGGTTAATGCTTGCACCTAAATCACAGAGTGCTCTACCTAATTCCTTTCCACCTATAGACACAGGTATAGTAAATGACCCTAGATCCTTAGCCTTGGGGGTAGCCCATTCTTAAGAATTGCACTACACTCCTCAGTAAGAGATACAGTTTCGAACTCACCTAACCTTTTCTTTTTAGTCAAAATATCCTTAAGAAATTTAGCATAATTAGGCATTTGCTCTATAGCTTCTACTAAAGGGATATTTATATGCAACTGCTTAAGAATCTCTAAAAACTTTTTAAATTGACCATCCTGATTCTTAGGCTTTTGCCTATGTGGAAAAGGTAGAGGTGGTACATAAGGTGGGGGCGGCACATATGGTGGTTCTACATCTGGCACAGAACCAGATGCTCCAGCATTTTCTTTGCTGCCTCCAGCACCCTGACCAGACTCCAACTCTTTTTCAATAACAACAATATTATCACTATTACTATTTAAATCCTGGGTCTTTCTAGACTCTTCTAATGGCTTACCACTCCTAAGAGTTACTGCCTTTACCTGCTCCTTACCTTCCCTTCGAGGGTGTTCAGTATCCGAAGGAAGTTTCCCTTGAGGCCTCGCCTTGAGCTCATTAGCTAGCTGACCCACTTGCAATTCCAGGGCCCTCATCGAAGCTTGATTACTTTGAATTGCGGCGTCTGTGCGAGCCATAAATTCTTTCATCATTGCCTCGAGAGAATTTCCCGAATTTTGCTGGGGCAAAGCCGGCTTATTTTGCTGGGGCATTACCTGCGCTTTAGCAAATCCCGTCTGGTTCATCTTTTGTTGCGCTTGTACGTTATTTCCTTGACCTCCCCATGAAAAGTTGGGGTGGTTGCGCCAACCTGGATTATAGAAGTTAGAATAAGGGTTGTTCCTCTGATTACCTACAAAAAACACAGAAGCTGGATTGCTGGGGCAAAACTCGTAGTTGTGATCTTCACCGCAATAGACACATGCTTCGTCCGTGACTTGGTTCACCACTGCTGCAGGCTCCATAGCTGGTGGCTGCTGATGACTAATCACTGTCACATTCTTAAGAGCGTTAGCAATCATAGCAAGATCGACCCTAATGGTGGACACACCATCAACCTCTAACACACTCTTAACCTTTTTATTTGTGCCTCTAACATCCGACCACTGACAACTATTAATAGATATTCTTTCTAAAATTTCATAGGCTTCATCAAAAGTTTTTGCCAAAAGGGCCCCTCCAGCCGAAGCATCGACCATACCTTGGGTTACTCCATTCAAACCATTGTAAAATGTTTCCATTTGAATACAATGAGGTAACCCATGCTGGGGACACTTTCGCAAAAGCTCCTTAAACCTCTCCCAAGCCTCACTAAAAGTCTCATCTTCAAGTTGCCTAAACCCTACTATTTCACTCCTTAATTTAGCATTTCTATTAGGTGGGAAATATTTACTCAAAAATTTTTCAGCTAACTCATCCCATGTCCTAATTGATCCTGGAGCAAAAGAGTTTAACCATGATTTTGCTCCATCTCTAAGAGAATACGGGAACAAAGTTAATCTAAGAGCATCTCTCGGCACTCCTTGAATTACAAAAGAATCACTAACTCCTAGAAAAGACTTAAGATGTAAATGAGGGTCTTCAGATGACAAACCATGGAATTGCCCCACGGTTTGCAACATCTGAAACATTACCGGTTTCATTTCAAAATTCATCGCTTGGATTGGGGACGTGCAATCCCTGGATTCAACTCATTAAACATCGGGACAGCATATGCTCGAATGGCTCTGGTCCTATCGTTCCCTATCAAGATAGGATTCTTAGCCTGATTATTTCGCTGCTCATTTTGCTCAAACAGTGGGTTTTGCTGCAGCAACGGATTCTGCTGGGGGTTCACTGCTACTGGACCTTCAGGAACCTGCGGGAGTTGCGGCACGTTCTCCATTTGGTTTCTGCGCTGCTCCCTCCTTCTGTTCCTAAATGTCCTTTCAATTTCTGGGTCAAGCTCAAACCGTACCCCAGGCGGATCGCTCATGCACCAAAATCACACCTGCAAAAACAAAAGAAACAATCAAAAAGTTCTAGCACCAAACCACTAAAACACATACACAAAACAGATCAGATAAAAACTTATTCAAGTCCCCGGCAACGGCGCCAAAAACTTGTTGGATTCCTAGAGTGAGTAAAAATATGATATGAAATACTCTAGAATTCCTGTGCAAGTATACACAGTCTGCAGCAAGTAATATTATCAATCCAAGGTCTGAATGAGTTTCCACTTTACCTGTTTTGTATAACTTCCTAATGGTTTCAAAGATAATAAAAATGTTGGGTTTTATCGGAATTATGCTGAAGCAAAATAAATGACAGAACAACGAGTAAACAAATAGATAGATAGATTAAAGACAGGCGCTGGTTAGGCTTTAGTGATTTTTTTCTAAGTTATGCTCTAGCAATATTATTGATCAGGCATTTCTCGCAGTATTATTAGCGGATTCCTCCCGGAACTCCGGATCTTTTGGGATATGTTTCAACCCCAATGAAGAGCGACCGATCGAGCACTAGGCAACTGGCTATCCGTAGCTCAGTCACTGGCGTTCACCAATACACAATGATCGTAATGTGGAGAATTGCCACACACTCTCTAAATCATCCCTGAAACTAGAGAGAGCTATCCATACCGGCTGGCCAGGTGGGCATAAAATAAGAATAAGCACAACAATTAACCAAAATGCAATAGTCAATTTATTACTAGAGATGAAGCACAGTAATCACATTATTCCTAACCAACACCTTAAGCTACTTAGTTCATAATAAGCATAGGAATACGAATTACAATCTGAGTATGCATGTCCATCACTACAAGTTAATAAAGAAGGTAAACTCCCTAATCAGCTTGCGGTTGATGGTGTTCTTGATGATCTTCAATCTCCCTATACTATTCGGCTTCCAAGGGAAAACATGGAATGCTTTTGACTTTGACGGCTACTTCCTTTTATAGAAGGATGGGAGGCTTGAATTAGGTCAACTAGGACACGTGTAAGGCTCTCCTTGATCCTTTATCCCGAAAATATCTCAATAGAAGTCGGTTCATGAAGTTGGCTAACGAGCTGTGATGTGGCAGTTTCTGCTCTCAGTTTTGCTGCAGCATAGAATTTGCTCCCTCCAGTCGCTCAGCAGCATAATCTGCAAAAAGTGATTTCCAAAGCTTCCATTCTTCCAAATGGGTTAAATCATGTAATATCTCTCTAAAACCAACCCTATTAAGCATTAAAGACACACAAATCCTTATATAAATGAAGCCTAAATAACTACCTTTTGGGCAGTTATCAGCCTACAATTACTATTCTTGAAGATGGCCTTATTATTTTCCAATTCCACCATTCTACTTCTTGTGATTGAATCCTTAAGAATGGGTCGTGGCATATTGGGGGTAAGCCCCTCCTTCTTCGGAAATGGTCCCTAGGTATTGTTCTAGAATCCTTTTCTTTTGATAAAGTGCCTATTTGGGTCAAGTTGTCTAAGTTACCGTTAGAGTTGTGGACTACTAGAGGTTTGAGTGTGGTTGCTGTTCGCACGATTTTAATTTCCGCAAGCGTACGGGTCGTGACAAGTAATATAGTGATTTTGAGTATAGAGTATCGTCTCCATAGGGATTGGATTTATTCAATTAATTACCGCGAATAATCTTGCTTAGCTTTATTTAGAGAACAAAATCTAATGCCGGAAAGAATAACAAAAAGCTAATCTAGAAAGCAAAAGATAAATGGTGACACAATTTGATGAGATAATTCAAGAGTTGTTGATTTTATCAATTGGACCTTTAATGCTTAATCAATTAACTAATATGGATTAACAAATCATTTGATTCATAAGTCTAGAAGCCTAATAACAAGGACTCTCCTGTCGGTCTCCTCCTATCTCATACCGTTCAATAAAGAATCTCCTTTCAGTCTCATCTTTATTTACTTAGTATGGCCTTACGACCCTTCAGTACAACCTCTAACGTTATTTATTTTATCCCGTGTCACCCGGGTAAATAACCGTTAGTCATGCATTCAGTTCTAGTCTAAGCTTCTCTCCGTCGAGTTTCCACATAGTAACGATTCATTTAATCAGTGATCAGTTGATTAAAAGCATTACGGACAAAATGCACAAATGAACAATAATGACAATTAAACCACATCAATTCATTAATTCAGCAGAGGTTCAACATCTAAATCAATCTCATAGAATTTAGGAATTTACTACTCATAATCACTAAAATTCAATAATTCCTAATCACAACAATTCTAGAAACTAATAAAGGAAAAGGGAAGAGAAATGCTCATAAAAGTGTCGATCTCCTCGATCCCGCGCCGACCTCCTTCGATCCCGAGCTCCAAAGATCTTCAACAAAGCTCCAAAACTCTCCCAAAAATCCCAAATTTTAGTGTAAACTCTAGAATGGGGTGAAAGCCCACCAATTGGCACACAAAATATGGATGCAAAAGGCTCCTTTTATAGGCTCCCAGCAGGCACAGCGTCGAGACGCTACAAGGACAGCGTCGAGACGCTCTGACGTCATCTTTTCTTGGGCTCCAAGACGTCGCAGCGTCGAGACGCTACTTGGACAGCGTCGCGACGCTCTCGCGATTCTGGATCTTTCCACACAGCTGCCTAGCGTCGAGACGCTCCCGGGCTTAGCGTCGAGACGCTAGGCCCTGAATCTTCAATAAAGGCCCGATTTTGACTCCATTTTTGGTTCTCCAACTTTCTTTTGGCCCAAATACTTCTTGTAATGGATTTTGGGCACTCTTCTTAACCCAAATTGATACTTTAAGACTTGAAATTCATGAATTTGGGCTTCTAATTCATTCTTCTTGGCTTTTTGGACTCGGATCTTCAATGTAATTCTTCAAATTGCTCCAAAAGCCTCCAAAATCATCCAAAATCTCTCAAAATTCCGGTTTTGCTTCCTTGACTCGGTTTTCTGAAATTTAAACAGAAAATAACATTAAAGCACACAATTCAAGCATAAAACTAGCCAAAATTAATAGGAAAATGATGACATTTTTGCATGTCATCACACCCCCAAACTTAAATCTTTGCTAGTCCCGAGCAAAGCTAAAACCTTATGTATGAATAAACTATTGCAAATGCATGACTCTAAGCTCAATGATCTAAATAATGAACTCTAACAATTAAAGGAAATATTAAAACATATTCTTTCATCACAAAATTTAAATTTAAACTCTTCATCCCTTGCGTGTGTGTGTGCGAGCCTCCTTTATTAGGTCTTTACTAGCCTAGAAGAGGTTTATAAAATCCTCAGTTCATCTTCCCCCTACACTGGCCCTAAGCTCTAATTATCCAGCTTTCCAACAATCAAGAAAGCAATATCCCACTAAGGTGCCTGAAACAATGGGGTATGCCTCCCCGAAACTTGCATTTTTTTTTTTTTTGAGAATCCTTTTAGATGTAGCGCCTTCGTTCTGGCTTGCCAACATTGGTGATGAAAGCATCCAACTACGAGCACCTCATCTTTCAAGATGCCGAGGCATGCTCATTTCTTTCCAACGCTTTCATGCAAAGGCAAACGATGGGTGTCATGAATGCCCCTGGTTACTAACGCTCTCAAGAAAGTGGAGCATTCTTTTTTTTTTTTTTTTTTTTGCAGGCTAAAAAACATGATTTTTCTCCCAAGTAAAACATTACAGACTCTCATGTTGTTCAATCTCTCAAATCAGATCTTAAGCCTATCGGAGTGACAACAAACATCTAGATAATATAATCCAGTTCTAAGCATTCAAAACCATATAAGCAGGCTAAGTGCTCAACATGTGCAAGGAAATCAAAGAAAAAATTTAGATTTACATGAATCTTGAACATGCTTTCATATTTCACAAAAATTGAACAAAATTCATTATCTAGATCATATCATAGACCGTCCTCATCAAAACAGATGCAATAGAATCATCATGAAAAATTTTTCGCTCAGATCAGAACAGCAAAGCCTCCCCCCCAAACTTAAATCATACATTGTCCTCAATGTATCAATTATTCAGACTAATTAAGCATGCATAAGGACAATTTAAAAGATATAGGGAGAACGGTACTGCCCTGAAGTGTGAGAGAAACCATGGATTGCCTTCAACATCAATGGGGTTGTTTTTGGAAGAAAATGTGGTCTTGAGCTCCTTCAAAAATTGATCAACCAGAACGAAAGATCAACATGCTCTAACTACAAAAAAACTGAAAAACAAAGAAGAGAAAATTAACGGAAAAATAAACTTGGGTTGCCTCCCAAGAAGCGCTTGTTTAACGTCTCTTAGCTAGACGAGTTTATGCGGTCTTTCAAGGCACATAAAAATTCTCGTATTTCTTCGGGCCCTTCTTCCTTGAATCAATGAAGCATACTATTGCTAGTAAGCTTACTAGCTTTTCATGGGACCCTGAAGCAGAAATATTTTTGGGATTTTCTTTTAATAAAAGCATAAAAGGAGAAAGATCAAAATAAAAAGACTCTGACTCTGACTCGTGAGAACAAGAAAAAGAACACTCATTATCAAGAGAGGATGGACAGGATAGAACAGACAAAGGCCTTTCAACCTTAAACTCTATCTCTAGAAACTCCTCAAACACTACAGGCTCATTTTCTTTTTCTTCCTCACAAACTTGTTCTTGATGGGTGCTAGAACTATCCAATTCTTCCTCTTTTTCTATACAGCTCACCCCTATATGCTCAAACTCAGCAAAATCGAAAGGATTAGGCTCTTGAATGGGCGCTAATGAATCACTGGCCACATGACTCATTAGACACTCTATGGAAGTGGATCCTACTTCCCTATCCTCCCTTTGGGTTTGGAGTCTCTCCATAGATTTTTCTAATTCTAAATTCATGGCTCTCGACTCTTGGATAAAATTTTCAAGCAAGCTCTCTAAGGAAGATTTTTCTTCTATGGAAGCGGATTGCACTTCACTCTCATCTTCTTGGGGATGCAATCTCCCTAGGGATTTTTCTAGAGAAAAATTCATGGCTCTAGTATCCTCGATATAATCTTGAAGCAAACTTTCTAGGGGAGATTTTTCTTCTAAAGGGGGATAATTTGAATAAAAAAAATTGGATGATGGTGTTGGTTCTTCGGGCTCAGATTCCCTAAAGGGCCACCCAAAACTATTAAAAGCCATTTAAAATAATTAAATTAACAATAATCAGGCTTTCAGTCAGATGCAAACACCAATTAAATGCACAACAAGAACAATGGACCAGGATAAAAATAAAACAAAGAAAGCAAAATAAAATCTCTAATCTAAAGCAAGCAATTTCTTCACAATATTAATTGAATGAAATTAGCCAATCCCCGGCAACGGCGCCAAAAACTTGTTCGCACGATTTTAATTTCCGCAAGCGTACGGGTCGTGACAAGTAATATAGTGATTTTGAGTATAGAGTATCGTCTCCACAGGGATTGGATTTATTCAATTAATTACCGCGAATAATCTTGCTTAGCTTTATTTAGTGAACAAAATCTAATGCCGGAAAGAATAACAAAAAGCTAATCTAGAAAGCAAAAGATAAATGGTGACACAATTTGATGGGATAATTCCAGAGTTGTTGATTTTATCAATTGGACCTTTAATGCTTAATCAATTAACTAATATGGATTAACAAATCATTTGATTCATAAGTCTAGAAGCCTAATAACAAGGACTCTCCTGTCGGTCTCCTCCTATCTCATACCGTTCAATAAAGAATCTCCTTTCAGTCTCATCTTTATTTACTTAGTATGGCCTTACGACCCTTCAGTACAACCTCTAACGTTATTTATTTTATCCCGTGTCACCCGGGTAAATAACCGTTAGTCATGCATTCAGTTCTAGTCTAAGCTTCTCTCCGTCGAGTTTCCACATAGTAACGATTCATTTAATCAGTGATCAGTTGATTAAAAGCATTACGGACAAAATGCACAAATGAACAATAATGACAATTAAACCACATCAATTCATTAATTCAGCAGAGGTTCAACATCTAAATCAATCTCATAGAATTTAGGAATTTACTACTCATAATCACTAAAATTCAATAATTCCTAATCACAACAATTCTAGAAACTAAAATATAAAGGAAAAGGGAAGAGAAATGCTCATAAAAGTGTCGATCTCCTCGATCCCGCGCCGACCTCCTTCGATCCCGAGCTCCAAAGATCTTCAACAAAGCTCCAAAACTCTCCCAAAAATCCCAAATTTTAGTGTAAACTCTAGAATGGGGTGAAAACCCACCAATTGGCACACAAAATATGGATGCAAAAGGCTCCTTTTATAGGCTCCCAGCAGGCACAGCGTCGAGACGCTACAAGGACAGCGTCGAGACGCTTTGACGTCATCTTTTCTTGGGCTCCAAGACGTCGCAGCGTCGAGACGCTACTTGGACAGCGTCGCGACGCTCTCGCGATTCTGGATCTTTCCACGCAGCTGCCTAGCGTCGAGACGCTCCCAGGCTTAGCGTCGAGACGCTAGGCCCTGAATCTTCAATAAAGGCCCGATTTTGACTCCATTTTTGGGCCTCCAACTTTCTTTTGGCCCAAATACTTCTTGTAATGGATTTTGGGCACTCTTCTTAACCCAAATTGATACTTTAAGACTTGAAATTCATGAATTTGGGCTTCTAATTCATTCTTCTTGGCTTTTTGGACTCGGATCTTCAATGTAATTCTTCAAATTTCTCCAAAAGCCTCCAAAATCATCCAAAATCTCTCAAAATTCCGGTTTTGCTTCCTTGACTCGGTTTTCTGAAATTTAAACAGAAAATAACATTAAAGCACACAATTCAAGCATAAAACTAGCCAAAATTAATAGGAAAATGATGACATTTTTGCATGTCATCAGTTGCTAGTGCCATTGGTAGGCCAGTGTGCCTTGATAAGGCTACTGAGGAGCGCAGGCGGTTGTCTTTTGCACGTATTTGTGTGGAGATTGGGTCGAGGGATTATTTACCGAGTACGGTGGAGGTGTGTATTCGTGGCTAGAATTTTGTTGTGGCTGTGGATTATTCTTGGAAGCCTAAGAGGTGTGCGCCTTGTGGTGTGTTTGGTCACTCTAGTGCTAGTTGTCCGAAGTCAGTGGAGGTTCGTGATGAGGTTAGGGTTAAGTCTGCTGATCTTCCTTCTACTAGTGCCCCTTCTACTAGTGCTCCTTCTGCGAGCGGTCGGCGTAGCCCTAGTCCCCGTGGTTCACTGGTTGGCTCGGAGAAGGTGGGGTCTGTTTCGCCTATTAAAGGGGTTGGACCCTCCTCCCCTTCGGGTCATTCGAGCTTGGGGAATTCGTTTGCTAAGTTGGAGGGTGATGATGAGTCTGCACTTGTTGTGGTTTCGACTGTTACAGACCCTCCTCCATTAGCTATGGTGACGCCCTCGTCGAATTTTATCACTTTTGAGTGTGCACCTCAGTTCAGGACCTCGAGTGGGGGAAGGGTGCCCTAGACCTTCCTTCTAATGACTAGTTGGTGTTCGTGGAATGTGCGGGGGTTCGGCGATCCCGCGAAGGGTCTTGCTGTGCGATCCTTTTTGCAGTCGTCTAGTGTTGGTTTCTGTTGTCTCCTGGAGACTAAGGTGAAACGTCATCAATTTGCGTCATTGTTTGATGGCTTTGGGGCTGATTGGCAGTGTGCTTGTAGTTATGGGGATAGTGGTCTGGGGAGGATCTGGGTGATGTGGAGAGCGAATCGGTTCTCTTTCGTTCCTATTTCTGGTAGGCCACAAATGATTCATGGTATGGTTTGTGATCTTTCTTCTCAGGTTTCTGTTGAGGTGGTGTGTGTGTATGCCTCCAATTCTGCAGGGGAGAGACGTGTTTTATGGGATGAGATCCTTGCTGTTTGCTCAGCTTGGAGTTCGCCTGGTCTTGTCATGGGGGACCTTAATGTTATTCGTTGTTCGTCTGAAGGGTTTGGGGAGACTCCTGATCTCCTGGAGATGGAGGCTTTTAATGATGTGTTGATTCAGGCTGATCTGGTTGAGTTGAGGGTTAGAGGGAGTTGGTTTACTTGGACCAATCGCCCACGTGGTCTAGTGGATATTATGCGCAGACTGGATCGTGTGTTAGTAAATGAGGAGTGGGTATCTGTTCTTCCACTGTGTGAGGTTCAGGCAGTTGGTTGAAGGATTTCTGATCATTGCCCCCTAGTTTTTTATCCTGGGTTGAGTGTGGCGCGTAGGCCTCCTTCTTTTCGGTTTTTCAGTCATTGGGCCAAAGATGATGGGTTTTTGGATGTTGTGGCTGAGAGTTGGGTTAGATATCAGGATGTGTCCCCGTTGGTTGGGTTTGGGCGTAATCTTAAGGCGCTTAAGCCTGTTCTTCGGAGGAGGTTTGGTTGTTCTATTTCTATTATTAGTAGGGAGGTGGTGGAGGCCAGGAGGCGCATGGAGGATGCTCAAGTGGCTGTTGGGCTTAAGTCTCTCTCGTCTAGTCTTATGGGAGTGGATTAGAAGGGAGGATTCTTCCCATCGCCAGAAGTCTCGGATTCAGTGGCTCTCGCTGGGTGATCATAATTCTGCTTTTTTCCACAGGTGTGTTAAAGCCAGGGTGATTCAGAATGGTCTTAATTCTTTGGTGGATGGAGAAGGTAATATTCTTACTGTACAGTTTGACATTGCGAGGGCTGTTGTTGATTATTATAGAGGTATTTTGGGGACTCAGTTGCTTGGATACAGAGATCTCACTACCCAGATTGCTGAGATTGTGGGGTTTGTTTGGCTTGAGGAGTGTGGGGTTGATCTTTGTCGCCCTGTTACTAGGGAGGAGGTCAGGTTGGTGCTGTTTTCGATGAATAGTAGTAAAGCTCCAAGACCGGATGGGTTTTCTGTGGGGTTTTTTAAGGCAGCATGGAGTGTGGTTAGTGTTGATTTCTGTTCTGCTGTCTTGCATTTCTTTGATACTTGCTACCTTCCCCAAGGTATTAATGCTACTTCTATCACTCTAGTTCCCAAGCGACCGAGTCCATAAGGGTTGGGTGATTATCAACCTATTTCGTGTTGTAATGTGTTGTATAAATGCATTACTAAGATCTTAGCTAACAGGTTGAGGGTTTGGCTTCCACGCTTTATTAGTCCTAACCAGTCAGCTTTTGTTCAGGGAAGAAGTATTGTTGATAATATTTTGCTTTGCAAGGAGCTTGTGGGGGGTTACCATTTGGATAGGGGGCCGCTGATAACTGCCCAAAAGGTAGTTATTTAGGCTTCATTTTTATAAGGATTTGTGTGTCTTTTGTGCTTAAGAGGGTTGGTTTTAGATGGATATTACATGTTTTAACCCATTTGGAAGAATGGAAGCATTGGAAATTATTGTGTAGATTATGCTACTGAGCGACTGGAGGGAGCAAATTATATGCTGCAGCAAAACTGGGAACAGAACTGCCACATCACAGCTCGTTAGCCAACTTCATGAACCGACTTCTGTTGAGTTATTTTCGGGATAAAGGAGCAAGGAGAGCCTTACACATGTCCTAGTTGACCTAATTCAAGTCTCCCATCCTTCTATAAAAGGAAGTAGCCGTCAAAGTCAAAAGTATTCCATGTTCTCCCTTGGAAGCCGAATAGTATAGAGAGATTGAAGATCATGAAGAACACCATCATCCGCAAGCTGATTAAGGAGTTTATTTTCTTTATTAACTTGTGGTTATGGACATGCCTACTCAGATTGTGATTTTTATTAGTTTGTATTTAGATCTTATTTTCAGTTATTTGAATTCAGTTTAAATTAATAAAGATTTTCCATAGTTTATTCGGCTTCTTTTGAGAATAAAAGATTAAATTTGATTTGATCGTATAAATTTAAATTTGAAAGATTTAATTTTGAAATTCAAATACCGTATCCAAGATTCTTTAGGTTGTTGCAGCAAGATTATGGTTGGAGCAAAATAATACGAATTAAAAGGGTTTCTGTTGGAATTTATTATTTTTACCGTTGGACTTGGCTTTAAATTCTCGCAGGAAAATTTGCATGCATCATCTTATGAGGCCACGTGTCACAAAGCGGTTATCCGAAGGCTTCAATGATGACAGCACATCAATTTTACCATGGGCGTTTGGAATCCGCGATTTTACCGTTGATAATTTTTGAAATTCAGGTTTGCCTTTTTAACTTAAAACGGTAATATTAGTAATTGCAGGGCAAATCTTTTCGGTTAGGATTCTATTTTGCTGAAGCCTTATTTATTTGCAACCGCTGGTAAGCTTCTTCCCACTTCGTCTTCTTAATCCCATTTTTGCCATCTGCATTCTTTTCTCTGTCAAAACCGTTCATACCTCCATGGCTAAAACAAGAGCGAGGAAAGAAAGAGAGAGTGAAGAAGAGGAGGTGTCGGTCACGCCGGAAGTACAAAAAGGAAAGACTAAGAAGAAAAGTACGCCAGAAGAGAAGGAGGCGAAGCGAAGAAGGAGGCAGCGGAGGGCTGCGGAACAAGAAGTCATCCAAGAAACCAAGGCTGTTCAGAATCTTGAGACAGAACCGATAGTTTCTGCTACGGTTCAGGAAGGGAATACTGAGAAGGATCATGAGACAGAGGCCGAAAGACAAGTCGCTGGTAGGCCTGACGAGGAGACAACACCAGAGCCAGAGGTACAGGTTGAAGTCATTATGCCTGAACCGCCCAAGCGCCGCCGCATCAAGAGGAAGGCGTGTCGCGTGAGGGTGATTCGGAACACTCCATCGCCTCCGACGTCGGACTCTGAGGAAGAAAAAAGGGAAGCTGAGAATAAGGAAAAAGAAGAAGAGCGTTTGCGAGAATAGAGAGAAAGCAAGGGCAAAGGAATTGCCGAAGCATCGGGAGAAATTGAGGAGCCGAGGGCACCATTCATTCGCTTCGTCAATGAACTTGCCATAGCAAAATATCAGGAAGTACTGAAGCGAGATTTCTTGTTCGAGCGAGGATTTGGCAGTGATCTGCCCAGGTTTTTGGAATCTGGAATAGCAAGCTTGGGGTGGAGGCAGTTTTGTGCAAAGCCTGATCCTGTCAATGCCAACATCGATCGGGAATTCTACGCCAATCTTGATGTGAAGGATGATTTTGAAGTCATAGTACGAGGAGTGTCTGTCCAATGGAGCCCAGAGGCCATCAATAATTTGTTTGATCTTCAGGACTTTCCACACGCAGTTTTCAATGAAATGGTGGTTGCTCCATCGAGCAACCAATTAACTGCGGCGGTCCGAGAGGTAGGTGTTGAGGGGGCTCAATGGAGGGTGTCGCAGACGCGGAAGCACACATTTCAAGCTGCCTATTTAAAAAGTGAAGCCAACGCTTGGATGGGCTTCATTAGACTCCGCTTACTACCGACAACGCACGACTCCACTATATCTCGGGACAGAGTGTTGCTTGCTTTTGCCATCCTTCGATCAATGAGCATAGATGTTGGAAAAATAATTGCTACTAAGATTGCTGACTGTTGGCGCAAGAAGGTGGGGAAGCTGTTTTTTCCAAACACTATTACAATGTTATGCAGTAGGGCAGGAGTGCCCACGGTTCGAGAAGATATGATCATGCTTGATAAGGGAATCATTGACACACCTAATCTGGCGCGACTCCAGCGTACGCAAGAGGCTCGCCAGGGTGGACTTGTGTATGGCGTTAATCAGATCCTAGAGCAATTGACAGTGTTGGCCAGTAGGTTAGAATTTGCTGAAAGGCAAGCTCAAATCTACTGGACTTATGCTAAAAGGAGAGATGATGCGCTCAGGGGGGCCTTGCAAACCAATTTCTCAACACCATATCAGGCCTTTCCAGTGTTTCCCGATGATTTATTTAATCTTTGGATACCACCCCCACCTGTTCAACGAGAAGAGGATGTTAATGAGGAGCAGGGTCAGGAAGACTGATTGATGAATTGACCTGGAGCGAGCACTACTTTTGTTTTTGAATTTTTGTTTCCTCGCGCATATTGACCCTGTTGGATGATTTGTCTGCTTATTTTCTTTTTAATTTTTCTGCTTACAAAAATATATCTCTGCTATGTAATTTTTTCTTATTTTTAATGAAATTTCTTGATGTTCCATTCAATGAGCACTGAGTAATTCTAACTTAACTATTTTCTTCTGAATTTTTGAAGCTTGGACTGATTACGCTTAATTAGATCAAGGTATTCTGATCTCCAGAAACCTTTTGCTTGAGCATTTCTTCTAGCATGGACTGTTGTTGCGGCAAGAAGATTTTGAAGGTAGTATTGGCTTATATGATCCACTTTAAGCTTAATCTGAGTCCCATGTTTAGTTAAAAAATTCAGATAGAAAAATTTAAGTTTGGGGGTATAATTGCTTATATAATGATTCATTGGGGACGATGAATAATTCAAGTTTGGGGGACTTTTTGCTACTCCAATTATTTTGCTCGAGCATTCCTCTCCTTCAAATTAAAATTTGCTAGGTAATTGAGTAAACCGGGGACATTTGTGATGCCCACAGGTTGTCTTCGCGTCAAAAGATGACCTAGGAGATGTGAAAAAATGAGAAATATGAGAAAACAAATTATGTGCTGAAAATTATTTGTTGAAGATTTTGCTGAAAAAAAAATTGATGGAGCAAAAGTTTTGAGGGATGAATGATGATCCAGCAGTTTTTTTGTCTCCCAGAACTTAGGTGAGCTTCATCATAAAATGTCGCCATTCTGAGGGGCAAGAGATAGAATAACTAAGGATATTTGAGTTTTATAATGAGTATTGAGCCTAGTTGGTGATAAGCTAGCAAGGGTATACTGCACCATAAAGTGGGTCATCCCGTGCTTAAGAGCTTATGACTGTAAGGCTGCTTTAAGTCTGATAAATAATGATATAAACCCCTTTAGAAATATGTTTTGAAATGTCTGATAATAGAGCTAGGCTGTGGTGAGTTCTTAGAATTAAGTTGAAAAGTGGTAATTATTTGTCCATGCCGGAGGAATCATTTTGCTGCAGTAGAGCTTGGTTTTGCAGAGTGCTCAGGTAAAGGTTAAAGGTAGTGTTGGACTGTCTGGTTTGATTAAGCTATTCTTTGTCTAATATTCTGAATTCTTGAAGGAAGGTTGGTTAGTATTGCTCGGGACGCGCAATAGTTTAAGTTTGGGGGTATGATAACTACCCAAAAGGTAGTTATTTAGGCCTCAATTATATAGGGATTTGTGTGTCCTTTATGCTTATTAGGGTTGGTTTTGGATAGATATTACATGTTTTAACCCATTTGGAAGAATGGAAGCATTGGAAATTATTTTGTGCAGATTATGCTGCTGAGCGACTGGAGGGAGCAAATTCTATGCTGCAGCAAAACTGGGAGCAGAAACTGCCACATCACAGCTCGTTAGCCAACTTCATAGACCGACTTCTAATGAGTTATTTTCAGGATAAAGGAGCAAGGAGAGCCCTACACGTGTCCAAGTTGACCTAATTCAAGTCTCCTATCCTTCTATAAAAGGAAGTAGCCGTCAAAGTCAAATTCATTCCATGTTTTCCCTTGGAAGCCGAGTAGTATAGAGATTGAAGATCACCAAGAACACCATCTTCCGCAAGCTGATTAGGGAGTTTATTTTCTTTATTAACTTGTAGTTATGGACATGCATACTCAGATTGTAATTCGTATTCCTATGCCTATTATGAACTAAGTAGCTTAGGGTGTTGGTTAGGAATAATGTGATTATTGTGCTTCATCTCTAGTAATAAATTGACTATCGCATTTTGGTTAATTGTTGTGCTTATTTCCATTTTATGCCCGCCTGGCCAGCCGATGTGAATAGCTCTCTCTAGTTTCAGGGATGATTTAGGGAGTGTGTGGCAATTATCCACACTACGATCATTGTGTATTGGTGAACGCTAGTGACTGAGCTAGGGATAGCCAGTTCCCTAGTGCTTGATCGGTCGCTCTTCATTGGGTTTGAAACATATCCCAAAAGATCCGGAGTTCCGGGAGGAATCCGCTAATAATACTGCGAGAAATGCACGATCAATAATATTGATAGAGCATATCTTAGAACAATCACTAAAACCTAACCAGCGCCTGTCTTTAATCTGTTTATCTATTTGTTTACTTATTTTTCTGTCATTTATTTTGCTTCAGCATAATTCCGATAAAACCAAATCATTTTACTATTCTTGAAACCATTGGAAAGTTACACAAAACTAGGTAGAGTGGAAACTAATTCAGGGCTCGGATTGATAATATTACTTGTTGCAGACTGTGTATACTTGCACAGGAATTCTAGAGTATTTTACATCATATTTTTACTCACTCTAGGAACCCAACAGCATGCCAATAGAGTGATGCCAAGACAGTTGCAAGGTTTCTTCAATCGCACATCTTTGCGCGGTTTGGGACACCTAGGGCTCTAGTGAGTGATGAGGGTACACATTTTGTTAATAATATCTTAACTAAGCTTTTAGCTAAGTATGAGATTAAGCATAGGATAGCTACCCCTTATCACCCACAAGCAAATGGTCAAGCTGAAATTAGTAATAGGGAAATTAAAGCTATTTTAGAGAAAGTAGTCCATCCATCTCGAAAGGATTGGTCCTTTAGGTTGGATGAGGCTCTTTGGGCTGATAGGACAGCTTATAAGACTCCTCTAGGTATGTCTCCCTATAGGTTAGTATATGGGAAAGCTTGCCATTTACCATTGGGCTTTGAAAAAGTTAAATTTTGATCTGAGTCGTGCAGGAGCAATAAGAATGCTGCAGCTTAATGAGTTAGAAGAATTTCGTCAATTTTCGTACGAAAATGCGAAAATGTATAAGGAAAAGACTAAGCTGTGGCATAACAAGAAAATTAAATCCAAGGAGTTTATCAAGGGTCAAAAAGTTTTGCTTTATAATTCTAGATTAAAACTATTTCCTGGAAAATTAAAATCTAAATGGTCAGGACCATTTATTGTGGTTGAGGTTTTCTCCAATGGAGCAATTACTTTGCAGGATGAAAAAGATGGGAGAGTGTTCAAGGTGAATGGACAGCGTGTGAAGCATTATTGGGGTGAGGAGTTTCAGTCGAAATATCCTTCCCTAAGGTTAGTTGATGATTAAGAGAGCAGGACTTTTGCGGGAGCATTTCGCAGAGCAAAATTTTGAGCTCCCAAAAGTTTGTATTAATTTTATTTTTCGCTGATTTGATTTTAATTGCGGTTAGGTTAGATTTTATTTTGCATGATTTATTAGATTTTATCTTTAGAGTATTTTTATTATTTTTGGTAGTTTAGATTTTATCCATTTTTAAATTCTATTTGATTTTATTTTCGGGTTATTTATTTAAATTATCTTTGAATTATCTTTTTATTGGTTTGATTTTATTTAGATCTTATCTTTAGTTATTTGAAATTCTGTTTAAATAAATTAAGATTTTCTCTAATGTATTCGGTTTTTCGTGAAAATAAAAGATAAGATTGGTCGGTTAAAATTTGAATTTGAATTTTCGTATCTTAGATTCTGCAGGGTTAGGAGGTTGTTGCGGCAAAGTTATGGCTGGAGCAAAATCATCCGAATAGAAGGGATTTCGTTGGGGTAATTATTATTTTACCGTGGGGATTTTTCTATGAATTCTTGCAGGTAAAATTATGCATGAGTCATCTGATGAGGCCATGTGTCACACGGCAAGCATCCACCGGTCTCATTCGATGACAACACATAATTAATTACTGCGGGCAATTTGAAATTAGGAAATTACCGTTGATGGTTTGGAACTCCCGAATTGGCATGCAATTAAATTCAACGGTAAAATGATTTAATAGGTGCATCTTTTCGGTTGAGATTTCAAATTGTTGAAGCCCTATTTATTCGCAATCTCTGGTAAGCACGTTTCACTTCGTCTTCTTGATCAAATCTTTGTGCGTGGTTATTATCCGAACCAAGTTATGTCAGGGCGGCACCTTGTGTATGTTGGATGGTCTCAAGGTTTCCGTTGTGCTGTGTTTCATATAGAATGTCTTAAATCTAAGATTAGTATGTTTATCAGGTTTAACGTTTCAGTAGGGTCAACAGGGATCGTTAGAGGAGACGATGTTTGTTGGCTTCACACCGTCTTTCGGGCTAAACTAGCAGGTGGTCCGGGAGGGGGTGTATCAGTCTCAACGCTGGTCCACGGTTTTGTCCTATTCCATAAGCTTCCAACTCGATCCAACTTCGTTCTTTTGGCCTCTTTTCGCATCTTGAACATCCAATTAGCTCCAATTTCTTCATTGAACTCCGAAACATGATTCCTACAAATAGAACACAAAAACGCTTAATTTTGGCCAATTAAATGTAAAAGACTAGCTTCATTAATTAGGGAAAACTAGCTAGCTATGTTCGCTATCAAACACCCCCAAACTTAAGCTTTTGCTAGTCCTCGAGCAAACTAAAATAAAACAACGGTTGAAGAGTAGATGCAACAAACATGACTCAATCCTCAAGGCTCAAAAGTAAATAATCAAGCAATCAAGAGACATGCACATAAGGCAAAATGAGGGAGACAAATCAAAAGTTGTCCAAAATTAACTTGCACAAGCGAGATCTAACTTAGCTAGATTAGACTCTAATAGCCCGGGATTGGATTACTAAACTCTCAGCTCATCTTCCCTCTACATTTGCACTAAGGATTCACTAACGAGTCAATGGAACAAATTTGTTTGTTTTCATCCATACTTAGGTGCTTAAAATTGAAAATTAAATCCAACATTCATATGTGGCACTAGCCTTCACACACCTATTGCAGGGACCCATAACTTGAGTTTTACTCTTTGGTTGGCCTAACTGATCACAACAGGGGCAACTCTTTTTGCCTAAATCATTATTAAACATTGACTTGCGTGCATAAGTCATGACTTTATTTTTCTTTCAATTTGTAACAACAGGAATGATTTTTTTTCGTTATGAGCATAATAAGCATATATTCTTTTCTTTCCTCCTAGGCAAGATTAAACATGCTAATTTGCAAAAAAAAAAAAAAAAATAACTCTTTAGCTCTTCCCTACACCTATCGAGGTGACAACAAGCATATGAAACTAATAATTCGCTCATAAGCATTCAAGTTCAATTCTAACCAAGGAAAATAATCTACTCATGGAAGACATCTCCTAGAAAGTGTTCAAAAAGTCTCCCTTTTTGGGCACTCATGCTTACAACTTATCAAAAGCTTGAAAATCGACAAGAAAGCCTATCCTGGGAAATCATAGTCATGCAAAAATAACATCTATAAAACAACCATATCCTCAAATCATAGAAAGCTCAAAACATATAGCCCAAACTCAGATGCTCAAGGGCTCCACAAACATGATATTCCACCCCGAAAATTAAAACATGCATTGTCCTCAATGTATAAAGAAAATAAGGCATAATCAAGCATGAGAACAATAAAAGAGTGGAAGGAGTGAACAATACTGCCCTGGAATGACGATGACCTCTTTATGGAAGCTAGCAAGGCAAAAGCCACGGGATCACAAGACCTACAAAACAAAAAAAAAGGTGAATCAAAAGCAAAAAGAAAAACACAATTGAACTTACTTGGGTTTCCTCCCATAAGCGCTTGTTTAACGTCATTAGCTCGACGTTTTGACCGAATAGGCATCAAGGTGGTCTAATGTCTGGAGTTCCATCAATGGTGCTCTTCCTAGCACCTTTCCTATAGCCCACCAACATGGTCTCTGATGTGTTCTGAGGGCCTTTGGAGTTTCCTTCTCCCGTTGGACTTTAATGATTAGCTCCCTACACTCAATATCAATTATAACCCTCACCGTAGCAAGGAATGGTTTCCCTAATATAATAGGCATGACAGGATTCCCTTTAATATCCAAAACAAAGAAATCAACAGGAAGGAAAAATCTACCTACTTTAATCAACACATTCTCCACAATTCCATAAAGGAATTATGTTTATGCTGGCCCCTAGATCACATAATGCTCTACAAGAGTAAGTACCAAAATTATAAGGACTAGTAAAACTCCCTAGATCAGCCAATTTCTCTGGTACTTTCTGCTGGACACGAGCACTGCATGTCGATGCGAGGTATACAGTCTCCATCTGCTTCTCCTTTTTCTTCTTGATGAGTCATTCCTTCACGAACTTCCTTTAATGAGGCATCTGCTCCAGTGCATTTGTAAAAGGAATATTAGCATTCAAACCCATAAAAGCATCAAGAAAATTTTCAAACTGAGCCTTAGAATTATTCCTTTTCTTTTTCGTTAACTTGGGAACTAAAATAGTAGGAGAAGGGATAGAGGGCTCAGGATTAAGCTTTTCAGCTTCGTTTGAGGTTGTGCTCTCTTCAGCTTTTCTAGTAATTTCCTCTGGTTCAGTAGTTTCCTCTTCAGCTACTTGAATCTCCTCCTCGTGATGCACAGTGACGGCCTTGTAGTACTCCAAGTGAGATTTCTCTTGTTCAGCTGGGGCTTTACCTTTATTCATGGTGTTGACTACACTTACCAATTGTCCGACCTGAGTCTCGATGTTCTTTATCGCTGTACAATGACCATTTACTGTGGTATTTATGGCTATCACAGCCTCATCTAGCTTGTTCGTCCTGTTACTAGATTGTACAATAAAAGCTCCAACAAGATCCTCTAAAGACTGTTTATTTTCTTGCTTTGGAGGGGTGAAACCAGGAGGATTTAACACATTTTTATTGTTAGCATAGGAGAAGTTTTCATGATTTCTATTGCTAGGGTGATAATGTTGTTGGGTTTAATGTCCTATAAACTTGTAGTTTGTAAATCTTTAAACATATTCTATTTCCAATAAAGACGTTATTGAGGTTATTCAGTAAAAGATGTTATTGAATATGTAAATTTTGTATGATTAACCTAAATCCAATAAACTAAGATCCTTGACTTTAACATGAATACTCGAACTATATGTAGGGACATATCATAGGATCAAATTCAAGTTTAAAGTCAAAATAGTCTATAGTATAAGGATAGGGTTGGGTGTCTTATCCTGGGGACACTATGGTCGCGACCCACTTTGTATTAAGTACAAACGATGAGGTCCTAAATCGTTCACGTGGTGACATGCGAGTGGGGGCGTCCTATGCAATGAGTTTGCATAAGACTGGACCACAAAATAAGTCACTTTCTCTTTATAATGTCGTTTATTGAAGAAACTGACTATTTCTCAAAGATGACCTAGGTAACTCGTTCTTAATACTGAGCTAACTATGAACTCCTGTTTATGCGAGATTATCCTTTGATCTGCATGGTTGAGAGTGGCCAGCATCGCCGACTCAAAAAGCCTACCATTTTGGGGATAAGATCAAATAGATAGCTGGGGACATAGTCTCGCAAGACGAAATTCACTCCTACCCATTTCAGGGATAGTAGAGAGGTTGTTCCCTTAAGTACTAACTCTAGGACTCGAATAAGGGGCCCTACCCTCCCGTTGGATCGAGAGGGACTTAGGTTTGATGGTTGGACCACAAACCGATTGTTCATTAGAGAATTAGTGGAACTTAAGGAACAAGAAGTACTATAGGGGTAAAACGATCATTTGACCTAGCTATAGCTACGAACAACCTGTAAAGGATCGACTTATTGAACATGGTTAAATCAAGTGGACGGAAATATATCTATGGTGAGGGGAGTGCAACTACTGGGCTACAGTGGAGTGTCCCGGTAGTTAACGAATGTTGGTTAGCTTGGTTAATGAGATTAGTCGGTTAACCTTGAATCCTTGGAGCCCATGATCTGTAGGTCCATTAGGTCCCCCTGCTAGCTCCTATTGGAATAAAGCTTAGAACAATAAGATAGGAAAGTTTGAATCGCTCAAAATCGGGAAAGGGAATTATAATGTCAATTACATATTTGATATAATTCACATAATAATTTAATTATGAATTAAATTATTAATTGAGAGATAGAAGTATTTAAATATGTGTTAAATACTATATACATGAATAAGGATTCATGATTAGTGGATTACTTTAGGTAAGATTGATTAATTTGAATAATCACATGAAATTGATTGTAAATTGGTTTCATATCAATTACTAAGTTAAACTCAATTTTGAATTGAATTTAAATTAAATTACAAGACAAATTGGTAATCTTGCATTAAGATGAGATAGTGGATTTTGTTTGAATCTCACTCTTGCATGGTGATTCAAAGTGGAAAAACAACTCATCCATGCACTCTTGCATGTAATATTACATGAACACCTAAAATCCACTATTGTTTGACTCTCCACCATGTGTCCTTCATCTTGAGACTCCAAGGTGCATGGATTTGCTCTATAAGTAGATGCAAAATCAGATTAAGAGTCAAGAGAGTCATTTCCATATTGTTATGCTGTTGGATTTTGGTCTCAAACTCACTCATCTCCATATATCTCTCTATTTCTATGAACCGTCAAGCATTCCCTTCTCATTCCCTATCTCTATTGACTCCCACAAGTCGTTCTTGACCTGGAGAATAGTAGGGAAGACACTAGAGATGGTCCACACACTGTTCATGATCAAAGGAATCAAAGGGAGTTGCTAAATCGGTCTCCAAAAAAGTTGGTACAAATTTTGCTCTCTACTTACAGTATTTGGACAACATGTTTTCATTTTCTACAATTGATGTACTTAAGTGCCTCCGATCCTAAAATTGCTTCCGCATATGTTATATGAACACCTATAAATGTGTAGGTGTAGAATTATTATTATACCCCCTAGAATTACAAATTGATTGAGCACTCCTTGTACCTGAAAATTTCAGAAAAGCATTAGCAAGGGAAGACATCTGGGTCTGATGTGCAGTTATGTTTTCAATCTCGAACACTCCAGCAACAATTTTTTTCGATGCAGACCGCTCAGATGGCCACTGTGAAGGGAATAAAAGTCCCCACGCAGCGGAAGCGCATCGATTGGACCTTACGCCGTATATTAATTAACATTAAAATACCGTTACGAAAACTCAAACAAACTTTAAACACTCTTTAAAGTTGCTAGAAAATCAGTTTAAACATGCTTAAAAATAAATCTAAATTTGTTTTCATGCTTTTCTAAATAAAAGAGGAAGAACCGTTACAAACCTCCGTTGTAGACTTGACCGTTCTTCGCCAACGATGCTCCAACGAACAAAACGCAGCAGCCTCCTTTGTCTTGTGATCACTGGAAAACTCTTCTTGAATGACACAATAACCACAGAGGTTACACCGGTATGACTCTACGTCTAGGAGGAAAAAGACTTGTGGGAGTCTTTCTCTAAGAGGGAGGCTAGAGAGAATTCTAGGTCTTGTCTTGAGAGTCTGAGAGCAAGAGCAAAGTGTCATGTGTCTTCATCATGGACCAATTAGGTCTAGTGTTCTATTTATAGAAGAGAGGCCATGAATAAAATATTCAATTAAATCAATCTTTTCCAAAATTGATTCAATCTTATTCCTTATTTAATCAATCATGATCAATCAAATCCATAATTGATTAATCTTTTCCACAAATGACTAATTACTTCCATAAGTGATTAGATCATTTCCATAAATGATTAATCACTTCCTTAAGTGATTAATTATTTCCATAATTGATTAATTCCCGGTTAATGAATTCTTTAATTAATTAACCACCAATTAAATATCACATATTTAATTTCCGGCCTTGAATTAATTAATTCGCCCAAATATATTTTAGGCCTTGAAATAATTCATTCATTATTTGAACTCTTTCGAACTTCCATAAATTTATATTTGAATTTCTTCAAATATTAATTTCTCTCATAATAATATATCAATATATATTATATTTGTTTCCCTTAGTAAATTGAACATTTTCAATTTACATTTATTACTTAGTTGCCTCAAATTACTTTATGAGCTACCAGTGGGACCTAATGGACCTGCAGATCAGAAGCTCCAACGATGTGAGATTAATTGGTCAAACTCATTAACCACATTAATCACTGTTCGTTAACTGTGTGTACATTCCACTATAGACTCACAGTTGCACTCTTCTCACTGCAGACATATTTTCTGTGTCCACGGATCTAGACCAATATCGACTAGTTAGTCCTTCACGAGGGTCCGTAACACCAGCTGGGTCAAATTACCGTTTTACCCCTGGGTTACCTCTATTTCCTTAAGTACCAGTTCTCCTCAAATGAACAACCTGTTTGTGGTCCAACCATCAAACAGAAAACCCTCTCGTGCCATTGAGAGGGTAGGGCCCTTTGTTCAAGACTCGGAGTAACCACTTAAGGGAACACTCATCTGCTTCCCTAAAGTCGGGAAGGAATGAATTCCATATTGTACGATTATGTTCCCAGCTCCCCATTCGGTCTTGTCCCCAAAGTGGTAGGCTTATTGAGTCGGCGTATTGGCCACTCTCACCCATGCAAATCAAAGGACAATCTCTCATGAGCAGGAGTCCATAATCAACTCAGGATTAAGACTAAGTTGTCTAGGTCGTCCTAGTGAAATAGAAAACCAACTAGTTAACGGTGTTATAACCAGTGGTTACTATTTCGCGGTCCAGTCTTATGCAAACTCATTGCATAGGATACCCCCACTCGCATGTCTCCTACACGAACGCGTTGGATCGCAGCGTTTGTATCAAATACAAAGTGGGTTGTATCCATAGTGTCACCAGGATAAGGCACCCAGTCTTATCCCTATACTATAGACTCTTTAGGTTGTTTCTTGAACAATGATCCCATATGTCGCTACATATTGTTCAAGACTCATATTACAGCCTTGGATATCTAGTTTATTGGATTAGGGTTATTTTTAGGCAAAGACAAATATAAAATAACTAATAACAATTAATGGAAAAATATATCAATATTATTTCATTAATATCCGGTCAACAATTACATTCACTATCTACGAGTTTTAGGGCATAAAACCCAACAAACTCCCACTTGAATTAAAACACTAGTTAGTGGGATGTAAATGCAATAATCTAAAGTTGGAAATGTCATGTATATTAAAATAATACAATGAACTAGGGCATCCTTATACCCATTATACATTTCTCCCACTTGCCCTAGATTAGATGACATACATATCTCGTAGACCTAGACCTTCTAAATGACCCTCAAACACTTTAGTCGTGAGAGCCTTCGTAAATGGATCAGCGATGTTGTGCTCTGAAGCGATCTTAGTGACGATCACATCTCCTTGTTGCACAATCTCCCGTATCAGGTGATACTTCCTCTCGATGTGTTTACCTCGTTTGTGGCTTCAAGGTTCTTTTGAGTTGGCTACAGCCCCACTGTTGTCACAGTATAGTGTTGTGGGCACGTTCATATTCGGAACCACTTCCAAATCAGTCAAGAACTTTCTGAGCCATATTGCCTCCTTAGCTGCTTCGCAAGCTGCTACATACTTAGCCTCCATGGTTGAGTCTGCTATGCATCCTTGTTTGATGCTTCTCCACACTACTGCTCCTCCATTAAGCGCGAAAACTGACCCTGATGTGGATTTCCTTGAATCCCTATTAGCTTGAAAGTCAGAGTCAGTGTATCCAGTAAGAATCAAATCCTTAGCTCCATACACAAGCATGTAGTCCATCGTTCTCCTAAGATACTTGAGGATATTCTTAACCGCTCCCCAATGGTCCAACCCCGGATTAGACTGATACCTACTGACTACTCCCACTGCATAAGATATGTCAGGCCTAGTGCAGAGCATAGCATACATTAAGCTGCCCACAGTTGAGGCGTAGGGAATGTGTCTCATGTTCTCAACTTCTTGAGGTGTCTTAGGAGACTGTTCCTTGGACAGGTGTACCCCATGTCTGAAAGGTAGTAGTCCCTTCTTGGAGTTTTGCATCGAATATCGAGACAACATTTTGTCAATATACGTTGCTTGAGACAGTGCTAGCGTTTTGTTCTTACGATCCCTTATGAACATATTGAGCCTCTCCCAGATCTTTCATTTGGAATTGGGCTGCTAGCCATTTTTTAATGTCAGTGAGGTATCCTACATCATTCCCAATGAGCAGGATATCTAGTCTACATAAAGTATTAGGAAAGCTACTTTCCTTTCGTTGATTTTCTTGTACACACAAGGCTCATCAACGTTTTGGTCAAAACCAAAAGATTTGATTGCAGTATCAAATGTAATGTTCCAAGATCTGGACGCTTGTTTTAATCCATAAATGGATCGTTTGAGCTTACAAACCTTTTGTTCCTAACCTTGGGCTATGAACCCTTCGGGTTGAGACATGAAGATATTCTCTTCAAGATTACCATTCAAAAAGGCAGTCTTGACGTCCATTTGCCATATTTCATAGTCATAATGTGTGGCTATGGATAAGAGAATTCTTATGGACTTTAACATGGCTACTGGAGAAAAGGTTTCCTCATAGTCAACCCCTTCCTTTTGGGTATAACCCTTTACCACTAGTCTAGCTTTGAAGGTCTGTACCTTTCCAGCTGCATCTCTTTTTCTCTTATAGTTCCATTTGCACCCTATGGGTTTTACCCCATTTGGTAGATCTGCGAGTTCCCATACAGAATTGGAGTGCATTGACTCCATTTCCAGGTTCATGGCTTGGACCCATTAATCCTTATCTTCGTCATTCATTGTCTGTCGATAAGACAATGGATCCTCAATGCCATCATTAGGTATGACAACCTGAGTTTCAGTTAAACCCAAGTAGCAATCAGGTTGTAATACAACCCTCCCACTGCGTCGAGGCACTCTCAACGTTTGAGATGGACTGAATGGATCTGAAGAATTAGTTCCTTCATCAACCCTTGTTGAAGGTCCAACTGCATCAACAACTCTTGGTGATTCTTCAGTAGCTTCTCCTAATATTATTTTGTTGTGTGGTTTATGATCTCTCATGTGGTTTTCCTCTAAGAAAGTGGCGTTTGTCAATACAATCACCTTATTTTCTTGTGGGTCGTAGAAATAACCACCTCTCGTTTCTTTAGGGTAACCAACAAATTGGCACAGATTTGAACGAGGTTCCAGTTTCTTAGGATTTGTCACAAGCACGTGTGCTGGACAACCCCAGATGCGAAAGTGATGCAAACTAGGTTTACGCCCCTTCCATAATTCGAAAGGTGTTTCATAAACACTTTTAGGGAACATTGTTCAAGATGTATACTGCAGTCTCTATTGGATACTGATTTCTTGCGAAATGCAAGCTATTTACCCTCTATATTTAGGCTAAAAGAAGGCGAAAAGAACCTCTAATGCGTTATCTTAGCGCATAAAAAGGAAAAAGTGCTTTGATATAAGCGGCAGGCTATATTTGTGTATGCGATAAGAAATTATAAATACAAAGCGCTAACGCAACTAATCTGGACATTTTAAGTATCTTTTTCAGCGCAGGCACACTTTCCAAGATGATCAAAAGACAGAAAAAGATGGGTGAAAAGACAAGCGCCGCCGCAACCAGAGCAAGTAGGCGAAAAATGAGATAAAAAGGCGCAAGATGATTAAGCGCTGACACAACTAACGCAAGTGGACTTGCAAGTTGGCCGTTGGTGACTTGAAGAAGTTTGCTTCCCTCACCTATAAATAGAAGTCACCTGCTCAAAGAAAAGGAGGAGGAGGGGAGATCATTAGCATACCATTAAAGAGAGAAGAGGAGAAGGAAGGAGAAGAAACTCACAAAGGAGCTGCAGAAATCTGTAAATGGGAGTACACTTGTGTGTAATGTATCATTTCATGTATCTCTGTTTTGCTCTCATGAGCTAAATCTTCTTTTCAAGGCTTAGCGCAAGCGCCTCATGCAGCGATAAGTACCACTTGTAAGCGCATATTTTGGTTCAATTGAAACATTGTTTGCTTTCTATTTAGTTGTGTTAATTTTTTCATTGCTAAATCTCGCTTGGCCAGTTGGATGCGGTATCAGTATGATAAATCCTTGACAGGTAATGCATATGGATCTCTCTACGTAGAACAAGTTAGCGCATGTCATGTAGTCTTGGTAGCATTTAATTATTACCACTAAAAGATATTGCATGCTTGAGCTTCGATTGCATTGTGACTAACGCAATCCCTTGTAAGTATTAAGAGAACTAAACTTCACGCATAAGCTAGGCAGAGAGTCATTTGTTAGTTTATTGCTAAAACGCATAAGGAGTACCGGAAGGAAAACTTAATGATTTTTTCTCGCTTAGGCATTAATGGATCAATTAATCAAAATTAGCGCTACAAGTCTCTTATAAACGCATGAGGTTGCTACCGCAATAGCCTTGATATTTCTCGCATTAAACCTCTTTCCTCAAATTATATTATTTTCTTCTCGCAATACATCTATTATTTAAACTACACCAATCAATTTTCTTTACTTACCTAGCATGTTGAGAAATTAAATCAGTGAATATATAATTTTTGTTCCATTTCCCTGTGGATTCGACCCTGAACTCATCAGGTACTACTTGATTTAATCAGTTTATACTTGGATTGATTTAAATCTGCGACTATTTTACCAACTATACTGATAACCAATCAAGTTTTTGGCGCCGTTGCCGGGGATCTGGCAACAAAAGTTTATTCCAGCTTTCACTGAATTAATACTCACAGTGCTTCCTGTTGAGTCATTTTTTTCCAAGAACAAAAAAAATTGCATGCGTGTCGCCCGACGAATTGAATTCGAGGTAGATCCTGAAATCGATAGAACATACCACAGAAGAAAAAGAAATCGAAGACCTCGAAGGCAAACAAGGGAAATGGCAGCACCAAACCAACCAAATAGACCATTAAACCCCATCCAAATGGCCGATGATAGGGCCAGAGGAATTAGAGATTATGCAGCACTTGCAAATTGCAATTTCAATCCAGGGATAATTCAACCCACTCTAGAAACAGAGAGGTTTGAACTAAAACCTGTTATGTTTCAAATGTTAACAGCTGCAGGACAATTTGGAGGAAGTCCATCGGAAGATCCTCACTCTCACCTTAAGTCATTCCTTGACATTTGCAACAAGTTTATCATCCCAGGAGTTACACCAGAACAACTTCAGGTCATATTATTTCCTTACTCTCTGAGAGATGCGGCGAAAGTATGGTTAAATCAACAGCCAGCAAACTCTATCGCAACATGGAATGTTTTGGCAGAAAAATTCCTAGAAAAATACTTTCCACCTACCGCAAACTCCAGATTGAGAAAGGAAATAATGACATTCATGCAACTAGATGATGAAACATTGAGCGAAGCTTGGGAACAATTCAAGAGCCTGCTACAAAGATGCCCGCATCATGGTTTACCACTGTGCATTCAGCTAGAGACTTTCTACGTAGGTCTTAACAAGAATTCACAAATCTTGGTAGACTCATCTGCAAATGGTGCACTACTCAGAAAAACTTATGATGAAGCCCATGAAATTCTAGATCGAATTGCACGGAATAACTATGAGTGGCGATCTGCGAAAGATAGGCAACGAAGACCCATTAAAGCCAATTTAGGAAGTTTTGAAGTAGAGCCTATGACATCAGTAAACGCAAAAATTGAAGCGTTGACCTTAAAAATGGATGCGCTCACAGCCAGCACCGCACCCTTGATCACGCAACTCAACGCAGTTGGATGCGGAATTTGCGGTGAAGGACAAACGCATGACCAATGTCCTTCAAACCCAGAATCAGTTCTATATGTGGGAGCGCAAGAAGTGACGCGCAACAACCCATATTCAAGCACATATAACCCAGGGTGGAGAAATCACCCAGATTTTTCATGGAATGAAAATAAACAACAACAAGGTAATATAAATCATGCGCCAAGATTATTCAATTCTAACAATGGCCAATCTGTGCAGGAACATTTCCAGCGCAACATGGATGGAGGAGGAAGCACCAGAGCATCAGCCTCAAACGCATTAGAAAGCATGATGAGGGAATTCATGACCAGTCAAAAAGAATATATGGCCATGAATGACGCAGTAGTTCAGAGCCAAGCCGCATCTCTCCGTAGTCTAGAGATTCAAGTTGGACAGCTTGCGTCAGAATTAAAAAACAGGCCTGCAGGAACATTGCCCAGCAATATAGAGGATCCAAAAGGGAAAGAGCACTGCCATGCGGTGACTCTACGAAGTGGAAGACAATTACAGATAAATGAACCTATACCAACACAAGATGACCCATGCAAAAACGCAACCACAGAAGGGCACAGCCAGCCGCAAGAAGAAAAAGTAACGCAAGAAGAAGAATCTGAAAATAAGGAAGCGCACGTAGAAAAAGAGCCTGACGCATATAAGCCCACGCTACCTTTCCCGCAAAGGTTGCGAAAGAAGAATGATGAGGCTGAGCTTAAGAAATTTTTTAATGTTTTGCGAGAATTGCATATCAATGTCCCACTTGTGGAGGCATTAGAAAAGATGCCAAGCTATGCTAAATTCTTGAAAGACATTCTGATGAACAAAAGGCCATGGAAGGAGTTTGAAACGGTTGCGTTAACAAGTGAATGTAGTGCGATACTTGCCAACAAGCTTCCCCCAAAATTGAAGGATTCTGGCAGTTTCACAATTCCTTGCTCGATAGGAGGAATTGATGTTGGCAAGGCATTATGTGACCTAGGCGCAAGCATATCTAATGCCATTATCTGTCTACAAATGCCTAGGGATCGGAGAAGCAAGACCAACCACCATTACACTTCAGTTAGTAGATAGATCTGTAGTCCATCCTGAGGGAAAGATCGAAGACGTATTAGTCAAAGTTGACAAATTTATTTTTCCAGCAGATTTCATCATTTTGGACTATGAAGCTGACAAAGAGATTCCCATTATTTTGGGAAGACCATTCCTTGCCACAGGACAAACTCTGATTGACGTACAAAAGGGAGAACTGACAATGCGCATGAATGATCAGAAGGTTGTCTTTAATGTTCTCTCTTCCCTAAAATATCCTGATGATCCCAAGGAATGCAACATGGTAGCCCGCATTGATATATGCTCTCCGCAAGAATTACTTTCAAATGCAGCCAGTTCCTATCGATGTTTATATGACCAAGTCTAAGATGCCAAAGATGAGTATTGTTACTTGTTGGAGAAATCTTTTGCCTTTTACTTTGAGTTTCAGCAGTTTTAAATAATTCGTGATTTAAAAGTGCTTTGTTTTCGGTTGGTCTTAATACATACAAGTTATTTTCTAATTTGGTTGAACAAATAAGTATACCATTCTTATAAATGAATGCTTAATTCATATCAAAAGTAACTGTATACGATTGTTCAATCAAACATGAAATAGAAATTAAGTTCCTTTTAATCTTGGGAACGATTAACAAACTTTCTAAAAGTAAGAATCTATTTCTAAAAAATAACTTCGCAGCTCCCACTGCTTTAGCTGAAATGACTTCTCCAGTTCTGACCTTGAGTGTCATTTCCCCATCGTTCAACTGCCGAAAGGAACTATTTTCCTGAAAAGAAGAGCAAAAATGATTAGTTGCTCCTGAATCAAGTATCCAGGTAAACTCATCATGTTCTACCAGACATGTTTCTGAAACCAGTAAATCAAATTTACCTTCTTTTTCCTTTTTTTTCTCAGCAAAGCACTTTGGGCAGTTTCTCTTCCAATGTCCATCTACATTGCAGTGGAAACACTTGCCCTTGTCTGCCACAACTTTGGTTTTTCCCTTGCTTTTAGCAGCAGTACCGGGAGCTTTCCCCTTGTTTCCTTTCTTCTTCTGAGTTTTCTTTGAAGAAGTGGCTACAGACTTAGTTCTAGAGGATGAACCCTTCTCGAACTTTCTTTTAGAGTGAACAACGTTTGCCTCTCCTTCTATCTGTCCCTTGTTCTTAAGAAGAGACTAATAGAGTTGTAGCTCATTCAGGAGGCTAGTCAGGTTGAATGTTATTTTATTCATCATTGCATTGCTTCGAAATTGCAGAAAACTCTTCGGAAGAGATTCTAAGATGAATGCAACCTGACTACACTCATCTATGACTACCCCGTTTGCTTCTGCCACGTTGAATTGGACCATCATATCCAGGACATGCTCCCAAACAGACGTGCCCTCTTTCATGCGACAACTATAAACGTATTTGAGAGCGTCATGATGGAGTTGGTAGGATGGTTGTCCAAACATCTCCTGGATAGAGTTCATAATCTCCCTCGCTGTTACCATGCCCTCATGCCTTTTAGCCAAAACTTCAGATAAGCTGGCTAGGATATAGACGCGAGTCTTATCATTGGCCTTTGTCCAGCGGTCATAAGAATCCTTAACTGCTTGGGATGCATTACGAGCAGGGGTTGGAGGACAATCCTCCGTTAAGACAAACCGCAGATCATCGACAACAAGAATCGTATTCAGGTTCGATTTCCACGTAGCGTAATTTTCGCTGGTTAATTTCTCATTTTTAAGCAGAGAGACAATTGAGGAAGACATTGCTGAAATTTAAACAAACAATGACCGTATTAGTTATCTATGCCTTAACCCATCATACAAGCAAACAATTGCACACAATCCAATCAATTTAGCAAAACAGACAATCACAGAACCCTAAAACTATTGATTTAGTTTTGCAACGATGTTTCAGAGGTTTAGAATATCAGCCACCGAAGGGTGATCAGGCACTCCTCCTTTGAAATGAGACACCTCTCAGCTAATTCTAATTCTAGAATAACTCATATTCCTATAGACATTAGCCACCGTTGTTCGGTCAAGGATTTGTTAACACTTTTAACTCATCCTCGTAAGTGTAACCCTTCCACTTTCAGATCTCAGAGGCACGCACCAACAGGCTACCGAAGGGAAAGACAACTGTTGGTGATTAGCCTAAGAGCTCATATCCTTCTTAGGAGTTCACGATGTTCCGAATCCTATGATCAGGCCCTCCGAAGGGATGGTTGCGCCAGGGCAACTTGCAGGCGGATCATAGGACTCTCACGGTGTGAACTAAGGGCGGAGACCGAGGGATACGTTGACACGTGTCTCGCTCTCACTTACTCTAGACATTTTTCCCACTCACCTTGATATTGATCCATGCAAACACTTTCCGAAGGGAGGTCGCTCCTAAGGCGACTCGAAGCCGAGCATGAATCTCACGTTGTGAATATAGGGACGTAGGAGCAAAACTTGATTTAAATCTCGTTTTGTGATTTTCCTCCCACTGAAAATGTCCTAAGGTTAATTTAGGGTTGTTTAACTAAGATAGATTTCAGCTAAGTCAATCTATCTAAGTCTGATCCTATTATAACAATTATGGAAAGGATTCAACTGCAATCTATTGGGTGAATTAAACTTCTTTTAATAAACCAAACATTGCAAGTCAACATTACTATGGTTAATTCAACTCAATGTCCGGGTCAGTTCCCAGGTAGGAGGTGTTCCGTAAACCGTTAATTTAAATACCCCCAACCTTAGACAGAACTTTACCGAGTGAGTTCCCTTATAACCTCAGTAATGTAAGGTCTTTACTCTAAAGATCTAGGTGCATTAAACACTTTTAATAAACCTAGTGACATTGCATGCTAACATTTAACTATGATTAATTCAACTCCGGTATTCCATGTCAGTTCCCAGGTAGGAGGTGTTCTGTAAACCGTCAACTTAAATACCCCCAGCCTTAGACAGAACATTACCGGTGGAGTTCCCTTATAATCACAACAATGTTTTTCCTACTTAGTCAATTAAAACTATTTTTAAATACTAAGTAAGAAAAGATTCTAATCCTATTAGAAACTGATCTAGGTCTAATTAATTTTAAACAATTTAAAATTAATCCAATTCATCCTATGATCTTACGTTTGCATGCAAATCTTGATTATAGATTGACGGTTTCTAATCATTAATATTAAAGAACTATTTCAAATTTTAATGATTAATCCTATAATCAAGAATCTAGGGTTTAATTCATTCAACAATCTCATTCAAATTAAATAATTAAACCACATCAATTGCATGAATAATATAACAATTATATTATTAACTATGGATGTTTCATGCTTCATGCAATTTTGATTTTCTTTTATTATAACAATTATAAGCCAATCAAGAAAATCAACCAAGCATGCTTCATTCATCACATTAAACACAACTATTTATATTTAATTTAAGTAATGACATGCTTCATGCTTTCCAATTTTTCATATAATTAATATACACTTATATTAAAAATAAGAAAACAATTACATGCATTTAAACATACATTATAACAATTTATAATATATAAAAAATGCATGAGCATGTTTATAACCTAAGGTGGGATTAAATACTCTATATGACATCCATAAAGCATATAAATAGCAATTGAACCGGTTAATTTTGGCCCCTAGGATAAAATAAAACATTAAATTACAATAATTTTAGCTAAATTCTATCATAAAATCCTTCTGCATCTCCCAAAATTGGTCTAGACAACACGAACCGCCCCGAACCACCTCGAACCGACCTCCAAAATCACGAACCATGCCAAAAATTGGCTGAATCGGACCAAATAGGTCACAGCCCAGCCGAACCGGTCCGAACCGGTTCAATCACCATCTTGAACCGCGCCTGATGAAGCCCTAACGCGCGCCGCCATCGTGACAGCGTCGTGACGCTATCAACACAGCGTCCCGACGCTGTGCGCTTTCCTTACCGAGCGCCTTCGGTATCGAGACAGCGTCGAGACGCTGTTGAAGTAGCGTCCCGACGCTGTTGCGTCTGGAGGCAGAATCTAGGCAGAAACAGTACGATTTCTTCGGGTTTGGCCTCGATTTCAGCGGCGATTGCTCCGATTTTCATCTCATAAAAACCTATTATAGACCCGAACTTACATAGGACTCGATTTTACATAAAATAACCGAAACATCGGGCCTTACATGATCAAAATCACATAAAAATAAAATCTATTGCCATAAAATTAACCCAAACAGTTCAATGCAAACCGAACATACATTATGCATAAATCCCACCTATTAGACCCTATCGCAACTTTGAATATTAATTAATAGGGACAGTGATGGCTCTGATGCCGATTGAAGGAAATAAAAGTCCCCACGCATGGGAAGCACATCGATTGGACCTAACGCCGTATATTAATTAACATTCAAATATCGTTACGAAAACTCAAACAAACTTTAAACACTCTTTAAAGTTGCTGGAAAAATCAGTTTAAACATGCTTAAAAATAAATCTAAATTTATTTTCATGCTTTTCTAAAGAAAAGAGGAAGAACCGTTACAAACCTCCGTTGTAGACTTGACCGTTCTTCGCCAACGATGCTCCAACGAACAAAACGCAGCAGTCTCCTTTGTCTTGTGATCGCTGGAAAATTCTTCTTGAATGACACAATAACCACAGAGGTTACACCGGTATGACTCTAGGTCTAAGAGGCAAAAGACTTGTGGGAGTCTTTCTCTAAGAGGGAGGCTAGAGAGAATTCTAGGTCTTATCTTGAGAGTCTAAGAGCAAGAGCAAAGTGTCATGTGTCTTCATCATGGACCAATTAGGTCTAGTGTTCTATTTATAGAAGAGATGCCATGAATAAAATATTCAATTAAATCAATCTTTTCCAAAATTGATTCAACCTTATTCCTTATTTAATCAATCAATATCAATCAATTCCATAATTGATTAATATTTTCCACAAATGACTAATTACTTCCACAAGTGATTAGATCATTTCCATAAATGATTAATCACTTCCTTAAGTGATTAATTATTTCCATAATTGATTAATTCCCGGTTAATGAATACTTTAATTAATTAACCACCAATTAAATATCACATATTTAATTTCTGGCCTTGAATTAATTAATTCGCCGAAAAAGATTTTAGGCCTTAAAATAATTAATTCATTATTTGAACTCTTTCAAACTTCCATAAATTTATATTTGAATTTCTTCAAATATTAATTTCTCTCATAATAATATATCAATAAATATTATATTTGTTTCCCATAGTAAATTGAACATTTTCAATTTACATTTATTACTTAGTTGCCTCAAATTACTTTATGAGCTACCAGTGGGACCTAATGGACCTGCAGATCAGAAGCTCCAACAATGTGAGATTAATTGGTCAAACTCATTAACCACATTAATCAATGTTCGTTAACTGTGTGTACATTCCACTATAGACTCACAGTTGCACTCTTCTCACTGCAGACATATTTTCTGTGTCCACGGATCTAGACCAATATCGACTAGTTAGTCCTTCACGAGTGTCCGTAACACCAGTTGGGTCAAATTACCGTTTTACCCCTGGGTTACCTCTATTTCCTTAACTACCAGTTCTCCTCTAATGAACAACCTGTTTGTGGTCCAACCATCAAACAAAAAACCCTCTCGTGCCATTGAGAGGGTAGGGCCCTTTGTTCAAGACTCGGAGTAACCACTTAAGGGAACACTCATCTGCTTCCCTAAAGTCGGGAAGGAGTGAATTCCATCTTGTACGATTATGTTCCCAGCTCCCCATTCGGTCTTGTCCCCAAAGTGGTAGGCCTATTGAGTCGGCGTATTGGCCACTCTTACCCATGCAAATCAAAGGACAATCTCTCATGAGCAGGAGTCCATAATCAACTCAGGATTAAGACTAAGTTGTCTAGGTCGTCCTAGTGAAATAGAAAACCAACTAGTTAACGGAGTTATAACCAGTGGTTACTATTTCGCGGTCCGGTCTTATGCAAACTCATTGCATAGGATACCCCCACTCGCATGTCTCCTACACGAACGCGTTGGATCGCAGCGTTTGTATCAAATACAAAGTGGGTCATATCCATAGTGTCACCAGGATAAGGCACCCAGTCTTATCCCTATACTATAGACCCTTTAGGTTGTTTCTTGAACAATGATCCCATATGTCGCTACATATTGTTCAAGACTCATATTACAGCCTTGGATGTCTAGTTTATTGGATTAGGGTTATTTTTAGGCAAAGACAAATATAAAATAACTAATAACAATTAATGAAAAAATATATCAATATTATTTCATTAATATCCGGTCAACAGTTACATTCACTATCTACGAGTTTTAGGGCATAAAACCCAACAAACTCCCACTTGAACTAAAACAATAGTTAGTGGGATGTAAATGCAATAATCTAAAGCTGGAAATGTCATGTTTATTAAAATAATACAATGAACTAGGGCATCCTTATACCCATTATACATTTCTCCCACTTGCCCTAGATTAGATGGCAAACATATCTCGTAGACCTAGACCTTCTAGATGACCCTCAAACACTTTAGTCGTGAGAGCCTTCGTAAATGGGTCAGCGATGTTGTGCTCCGAAGCGATCTTAGTGACGATCACATCTCCTCGTTGCACAATCTCTCGTATCAGGTGATACTTCCTCTCGATGTGTTTACCTCATTTATGGGTACGTTCATATTCTGAACCACTTCCAAATCAGTCAAGAACTTTCCAAATCAGTCAAGAACTTTTCCAATAAACTAGGCATCCTAGGTTGTAATATGAGTCTTGAACTATATGTGGTGACATATGGGGATCATTGTTCAAGAAACAACCTAAATGGTCTATAGTATAGGGATAAGACTGGGTGCGTTATCCTGGTGACACTATGGATATGGCTCACTTTGTATTTGATACAAACGCTATGATCCAACGCGTTTCTGTAGGAGACATGCGAGTGGGGGTATCCTATGCAATAGGTTTGCATAAGACCGGACCGCGAAATAGTAACCACTGGTTATAACACCGTTAACTAGTTGGTTTTCTATTTCACTAGGACAACCTAGACAGCTTGGTCATAATCCTGAGTTGATTATGGACTCCTACTCATGAGGGATTGTCCTTTGATTTTTATGGGTGAGAGTGGTCAATACACCGACTCAATAAGCCTACCATTTTGGGGACAAGACATAGTGGGGAGTTGGGAACATAATCATACAAGATGAAATTCACTCCTTCCCGACTTTAGGGAAGCAGATGAGTGTTCCCTTAATTGGTGACTCCGAGTCTTGAACAAAGGGCCCTACCCTCTCAATGGCACGAGAGGTTTTTTGTTTGATGGTTGGACCACGAACAGGTTGTTCATTAGAGGAGAATTGGTACTTAAGGAAATAGAAGTAACCCAGGGGTAAACCGATAATTTGACCCAGCTGGTGTTACGGACACTCGTGAAGGACTAACTAGTCGATATTGGTCTATATCCATGGTCACAAAAAAAATGTCTGCAGTGAGAAGAGTGCAACTGTGAGTCTATAGTGGAATGTACACACAGTTAATGAATATTGATTAATTTTTTAATGAGTTTGACCAATTAATCTCACATCATTGGAGCTTCTGATCTGTAGGTCCATTAGATCCCACTGGTAGCTCATAAAGTAATTTGAGGCAACTAAGTAATAAAAGTAAATTGAAAATGTTCAATTTATTAAGGGAAACAATATAATAAATATTGATATATTATCATGAGAGAAATTAATATTTGAAGAAATTCAAATATTAATATAAATTTGAGTCACATTAAATTTATGGAAGTTTGAAAGAGTTCAAATGTGAATTAATTAATTTTAAGGCCTAAAATCTATTTAGGCAAATTAATTAATTCAAGGCCGAAAATTAAATATGTGATATTTAATTGGTGGTTAATTAATTAAAGAATTAATTAATTGGGAGTTAATCAATTATGGAAATAATTAATCACTTAAGGAAGTGATTAATCATTTATGGAAATGATCTAATCACTTATGGAAGTAATTACTCATTTATGGAAAAGATTAATCAATTATATGGAATTGATTGATCTTGGATTGATTAAATAAGGAATAAGATTGAATCAATTTTGGAAAAGATTGATTTAGTTGAATATTTTATTCATGGCCACTCTTCTATAAATAGAACACTAGACCTAATTGGTTTAGTAGCCCTTTTGCTCTTAGACTCAGAAGACAAGACCCCAGAATTCTCTCTAGCCTCCCTCTTAGAGAAAGACTCCCACAAATCTTTTGCTTCCTAGACTTAGAGACATACCGGTATAACCTCTGTGGTTATTGTGTCTTTGAAGAAGAAATTTCCAGCGAAGAAATCAAGAAGGAATTGCTGCGTTTTCGTTCGTTGGAGCATCGTTGGCGAAGAACGGTGAAGTCTACAACGAAGGTTTGTAACGGTTCTTTCCCGTTTCTTTAGAAAAGCATGAAATTAAATTTAGATTTTATTTTCCAACATGTTTATAGAAATTTCCAACAACTTTAAAGCATGTTTAAAGTTTATTTTGCCTTTTCGTAACGGTATTTTAATGTTAATTAATATACGGCGTAAGGTCCATTTGATGCGCTTCCGCTACGTAGGGGCTTTCATCCCCTTCAATCGGCATCGGAGCCATCGTTGTCCGTATAACAAAGAATTGCATGAAAACATAGGATCTTAGGATAAATGAATTAATTTTAAAATGTTTAAAATTAATTAGATCTAAGATCACATTTCTAATAGAATTAGAATTATTCTTACTTAGAATTAAAATTAGTTTTAGTTCACTAAGTAGGAAAAACATTACTATGATTATAAGGGAACTCCACCAGTTACGTTCTGTCCAAGGCTGAGGGTATTTAAGCTGACGGTTTACGGAACACCTCCTACCTGGGAACTGACCTGGAATACCGGAGTTGAATTAACCATAGTACTGTTGACGTGCAATGTTGGGTTTATTAAATGAATTTTAATTCACCTAAAACATTATGGTTGAATCCTTTCCATAATTGTTATAATAGGATCAGACTTAGATAGATTGACTTAGCCGAATTTTATCTAAGTTAAACAACCCTAAATTAACCTTAGGACATTTTCAGTGGGAGGAAAATTACAGAATGAGATTTAAATCAAGTTTTACTCATACGTCCCTATATTCACAACGTGAGGTTCCTGCTCGGCTTTGAGTCGCCCTAGGAGCGACATCCCTTCGAAAAGTGTTTGCATGAATCAATAACAAGGTGAATGGGAAAAATGTATAGAGTAAGTGGCAGCGGGACACGTGTCAATGTATCCCTCGGTGTCTGCCCCTAGTTCACACCGTGAGAGTCCTATGATACGCCTGCAGGTTGTCCTGGCGCAACCATCCCTTCAGAGGGTCTGATCATAGGATTCAGAACATCGTGAACTCCTGAATAGGATAGGAACTCTTAGGCTAATTACCAACAGTTGTCTTTCCCTTCAGTAGCCTGTTGGTGCTTGCCTCTGAGATCTGAAAGTGAGAGGGTTACACTTACGGGGATGAGTTAAATGTGTTAACTAATCCTTGACCGAACAACGATAGCTAAACACTAACGGAATATGAGTTATTCTGGTGTTAGAGTTTGGTTGAGATTGTCTCAATTCAGAGGAGGAGTAGCTTACCACCCTTCGGTGGCTGTTATTTTAAACCTTTGAAGTATCGTTGCAAAAACTAAATCAATAGTTTTATAGGGTTTCTTTGATTGCTTAATTGTTTTTGTAGAATTTGATTGGATTATTTGTGATGGGTTAGTGCTATTAATAATACAAGTAATTTGTTACTTCAACAATTATATAATAATTTTATGTGTATTGTCTTACGTCATTTTATAAATAACGGTAATACAACAAGCTTAAACGACAAATTGTGGTAAATAAGTCTAGGATTATTCTTAACTTAGGAATGTCCTCATGCCCCATATGTTTAATTCATTAAGAATTGTTCTTGGTGACTATGATATAGAACCCTGCTTAGCAAAAAGAGAACTTGTTCAAGACCGTAATTTTCATTTACCTGTCTTGCAAACGTGAATAGTGAATAATAGTGATTCTCCCTGAATACTTGATTCAGGGGCTACAAATGATGTGTGTTCTTCTTTTAAAGGAATAAGTTTCTGGCAACAACTTGTTGCTTGTGTAATAACTCTCAAAGTTAGAATTAGAGAGGTTATTTAGGCTATAGCAGTAGGGAACATTAAGTTATTTTCTCAATGGGAGAAAATACATATTATTAGATAATGTGTATGTAATTCCTAAGATCAAAAGAAATTTGATTTCTGTGTCTTATTATTTGCTGGAACAATGTTACTTTTTACCTTTCTCTACTAACACAATTTTGTTTCAAGAAAGGGAGTTGACATTTGTTTAACTTTACTGGAAAGTAACCTAAATGTTTTAAGACTAATCAAGAGTAAAGCAGTCATGAACACTGGGTTGTTTAAGACTACTACTACTTAATGTTAGAAGAGGCAAAGGATTTCTCCTAAAGGAAAATACCTTTCTTTGGTTTTAAGGTAGACCATATTAATCTCAATTTGATTGGGAGATTGGTCAAGAGTGAACTTCTAAGCGAGTTAGAAGATAACTCTCTACTACCTTGTAAGTCATGCCTTGTGGGCAATATGACTGATAGATCTTTTACTGGAAAAGATCTAAGAGCCAAAGAGCACTTGGAGCTTGTACATTTGGATCCTTGTGGTTCAATATGTTAAAGCAGTGGGAGGACATGAATAATTCGTCTCTTTTGGATGATTATTCAAAGGTATGAGTATCTTTACCTAATGCAACTTAAGTCTAAAGCTCTTGAGATATTCGAAGGGGCTTAGGACTGAAGTTGAAAACTTGTTAGGTGAGATGATAAAAATAATTCAATCTTATCAAAGTGTTAAGTATAGGGATCTGAGATTCCAAGACTATTTGATAGTACATGGGATCACACCCTAAATCTCATTTAGGAGAAATAGAACCCTATTGGATATGGTTCATTCCATGTTGAGCTATGTTTAATTGTCTGGCTCGTTTTGGGGTCATGCAGTGTTGACTGCATTGCATTCTACAGTAGGCAACCCCAAAGGAAACGAGAAGTGGATACTTCTTCAATTCACAAGAGAATAAAGAATTTGTATTGACAAATGCTAAATTCTTAGAAGAAGTCCACATCAAAAATCATAAACCACAAGAGTAAAGTCGGTTGAAGAAAGTTAACCAATGAAGCTACAGTAACATCCACAAGAGTTGTTGGTGAGGCTGGCTGTTCAACAAGAGTTGTTGATGGATCAGTGCATCTAGTCAGACACATCCATCTCAATAGTTGAGAGTGCCTCGATGTAGTGGGAGGGTTATTTTATAACCTGAACGTTACATGGGCTTGATCGAAGCCTGGGTCATCATACTTGATGATGACATAGAGGATTCATTGTCTTTTAGAAAGAAAATGAATGATGTTGACAACGATCAGGGGATTAAAGTCATGGACCTAGAAATGAAGTCTTTTTTATTTCACTTCCATCTGGGATCTTGTAGATCTGCTTGATGGGTAACACAAATTAGTTACAAGTGGATTTACAAGAGGAAACGAGACATCTATGTCTTAACTAGAAGGGTTCATACAACAAGATCAAAAGCAAAAGGGTTTGCAAGCTTAAGTGATCCATTCATGGATTGACCTAAGCATTTTGATCTTGAAATATAAGATTTGATATAGTGACCAAATCTTGTGGCTTTAATCAAAACATTGATGAGTCTTGTGTTTACAAGTAATCATCAATAGTTCAGTAGCTTACTTAGTGTTGTATATGATTGATACCCTAATCATTGGGAATGATGTAGGTTATCTTACTGACTAGTAAAAGGAACTAGCAGCTCAATTCCAAATGAAAATTTGGGAGAAGCTGAGTTTGTTCTTGGGATCCAAATTGTTTAGAAACCATAAGAACAAAAAGCTAGCCTTGTCTCAAGTGTCTTATATCTACAAAATGTTAGTTATATATAAGATGCAAAATTCCAAAAGGGTTCACTTGAAGGGATAATAGCCTTTGCGCAGCGGAAACGACCAAGAACCTTAACTCAATTTTTAATTCGGAATAAAATACTGTACGTTGGCAAATGAAATACAGCAGTAAAATCAAAATTAAACTACTGAAAAATACGAATAAAGCATGCATAAAATATCAAGAATTACCCCAGATCTAATATGGAGAGGATCCTAATGATCCTAGATCAAGAATACCTTACCGTTATGGAAATTCTTGATCACCTCGCCAAATTCTACCCTTTGAATTTAAAATTCCAGCAACCTTCAAGATCCTTCTTTGCTGTGATTTGATGTGACACACCACAAGAAAAATCACACCGGTATTCTCCTAAGGTATGAAATTGAGTGCCTTGTGGGAACCAATGAAATTCTAAGGTTTTGGAGAGTATATTTTTGCCTTTGTCTTGCTAGAGAGAAATACAGAGATCACAGGTTAGAGAGAGAGCCAATTTGCGTGAATCTTAGAGAGTAACCACTTCTGCACATCAAGTGAGGGAGTTAAGTAACGGATGAATAAACTCCCTCCCTAAAAAACCTCTCTACCACGCGTTTTACTGGGTTAGTGGGAAGACCATATCAGTTACGTTAACTGATAATAAATCAAATTTAATTAATAATTAAATTATTAATTAACTTAATTTGATTAAATTAACATTTAATTTAGCAAAATTCATATAAAACAATTTTATACCAATTATACCACTTAACCTAAAGTTTTAATCAAATTCAATTAAATCAAATTTAATTAAACTGAATTAAAACAATAATTAATTAATTCTCCAATTAATTAATATCATAATTAAATATCACATATTAAATTATATATCTCTCAAATAAACTATGGTATTAATGTACATCTAATGCACATTAATTATAACCTATAGTTTTAATATAAATCAAATTCATATTATAACTTAATATTCGAACCCCTTCGAATATTCAATTCTCCCTTAGAAATTTACCTCAACTCCCTTATAGAGCTACTGGTGGGACCTAATGGACCTACAGATCAGAACCTCCAACGATATGAGATAAATTGGTTAAACTCATTAACCAAGTTAATCAATATTCGTTCACTGTGGTTCACTCCACTATAGAACCACAGTTGCACTCTTCTCACTGTAGACATATTTCTGTGTCCACGGATATCAACCATCAACAATAAGTTAGCCCTTCACGTGTGTTCGTACCCCAGCTAGGTCAAATTACCGTTTTACCCCTGGGTTACCTCTTGCTCCTTAAGTACCAGCGCTCCTCTAATGAACAACCTGTTTGTGGTCCAACCAACAAACAGAAGTCCCTCTCGTGCCATAAAGAGGGTAGGGCCCATTGTTCAAGACCCAGAGACACCACTCAAGGGAACACACCTCTAATTACCCTAATATCGGGAAGGAGTGAATTCCATCTTGTAACATGACATTCCCAACTCCCCACTCGGTCTTGTCCCCAAAATGGTAGGCTTATTGAGTCGGCGAACAGGCCACTCTCACCCATACAAATCAAAGGACAATCCCTCATGGACAGGAGTCCATAATCCACTCAGGATTAAGGCTAAGTTGCCTAGGTCATCCTAGTGAAATAGAAACCAAGCTAACTAACGGTGTTATAGTTAGTGGTTAACTATTTCGCAGTCCAGTCTTTGTGCAAACTCATTGCACAGGATACCCCCACTCGCATGTCAACTACATGAACGCGTTGGATCAATACGTTTGTATCAATATACAAAGTGGGTCGTATCCATAGTGTCACCAGGACAATGTACCCAGCCTTATCCCTATACTACAAACCCTTTAGGCTAAAACTTGAACATTGATCCCCGTATGTCCCTACATACTAGTTCAAGCCTCATTCTATTACCCTTGGATGTTTAGTTTATTGGATTAGGGTTAATAAGACAAGATATAATACAAACATTGAATAATACATTACTTTTATTAATGTTCGGTCAAATGTACATTTACTATCTACGAGTTTTAGGGCATAAAACCCAACATCACTACCTTTCAGACATGGAATTCTTTTGTCTAAGAAAATGTTTCCTAAGACACCTCAAGAGGTTGAGGACATGAGACGACTGCCCTATGCAGTAGGGATTGTTAGTAAGTGTCAATCTAATCCAAGATTTGATCATTGGAAACCGTTAAGAATATCCTCAAGCATCTTAGGAGAACGAGGAACTATTTGCTCGTGTATGGGACTAAGGATTTCATCCTTACAAGATACACTGACATGGATTTTAAGACTGATAAGGATTTAAGGAAATCTACATCAGCATCTATGGTCAATCTTTACAAATGAGCTATAGTATGACATAGTTACAGTCTTGACCATGTAGGCCGAAAATATAGCTACTTGTGAAGTAGTGATAGAAACTGTATGGCTTCAGAAGTTCTTGACTGATTTGGAATGTGTTCCAAATGGGAACTTGCCCATCACACTTTATAGTGATACAATGGTGCTGTGGCAAATTCAAAAGAACCTCGCAGCCCAAGACAAGCAGGCACATTGAATTGAATGGAATATTGTTGATTCATTCACGAAGGCTCTCTAGGCTAAAGTGTATGAGTGTCATCTAGAAGGTCTAGGTCTACGAGTTATGTACAAAGATGAAATCTAGGGCAAGTGGGAGAAATGTAATGGGTATAGTGATACCATTATGTAATGGGTATAGTGATGCCCTAGTTTATTGTATTTATACATTGTATATGTTTTATACATGTATTTATACACCCACTGCTGTATATATTATTGTACATCCCACTAAACTAGAGTTTTAGTTCAAGTGGGAGTTTGTTGGGTTTTATGCCCTAAAACTCATAGATAGTGAATGTAAACAAATTGTATACTTGTTTCAATAAAATGTTATTAAGTTTCTACAATAAAATGTTATTGTTAAATATTGCACAATTTGACCCAAATCCAATAAACTAAGATCGAAGGTTGTTTACATGTGACTTGAACTAGTATGTAGGGTGATAACTGCCCAAAAGGTAGTTATTTAGGCCTCATTTATATAAGGATTTGTGTGTCTTTAATGCTTAATAGGGTTGGTTTTAGAGAGATACTACATGATATAACCCATTTGGAAGAATGGAAGCTTTGGAAATCACTTTGTGCAGATTATGCTGCTGAGCGACTGGAAGGAGCAAATTCTATGCTGCAGCAAAACTGGGAGCAGAAACTGCCACATCACAGCTCGTTAGCCAACTTCATGAACCGACTTCTATTGAGATATTTTCGTGATAAAGGAGCAAGGAGAGTCTTACACGTGTCCTAGTTGACCTAATTCAAGCCTCTCATCCTTCTATAAAAGGAAGTAGCCGTCAAAGTCAAAGGCATTCCATGTTTTCCCTTGGAAGCCGAATAGTATAGGGAGATTGAAGATCATCAAGAACACCATCAACCGCAAGCTGATTAGGGAGTTTACCTTCTTATTTAACTTGTAGTTATGGACATGCATACTCAGATTGTAATTCGTATTCCTATGCCTATTATGAACTAAGTAGCTTAAGGTGTTGGTTAGGAATAATGTGATTACTGTGCTTCATCTCTAGTAATAAATTGACTATTGCATTTTGGTTAATTGTTGTGCTTATTCTTATTTTATGCCCGCCTGGCCAGCCGGTATGGATAGCTCTCTCTAGTTTCAGGGATGATTTAGAGAGTGTGTGGCAATTCTCCACATTACGATCATTGTGTATTGGTGAACGCCAGTGACTGAGCTAGGGATAGCCAGTTGCCTAGTGTCTGATCAGTCGCACTTCATTGGGGTTGAAACACATCCCAAAAGATCCGGAGTTCCGGGAGGAATCCGCTAATAATACTGCGGGAAATGCATGATCAATAATATTGCTAGAGCATATTTTATAACAATCACTAAAACCTAACCAGCGCCTGTCTTTAATCTGTCTATCTATTTGTTTACTCGTTGTTCTGTCATTTATTTTGCTTCAGCATAATTCGGATAAAACCCAATCATTTTATTATTCTTGAAACCATTAGACAAATTGCACAAAATAGGTAAAGTGGAGATTTATTCAGACCTTGGATTGATAATATTACTTGCTGCAGACTGTGTATACTTGCACAGGAATTCTAGAGTATTTTTATACTACATTTTTACTCACTCTAGGAACCCAACAAGTTTTTGGCACCGTTGTCGGGGACTTGAATAAGTTTTTATCTGATCTGTTTTGTGTATGTGTTTTAGTGGTTTGGTGCTAGAACTTTTTGATTGTTTCTTTTGTTTTTGCAGGTGTGATTTTGGTGCATGAGCGATCCGCCTGGGGTACGGTTTGAGCTTGACCCAGAAATTGAAAGGACATTTAGGAACAGAAGGAGGGAGCAGCGCAGAAACCAGATGGAGAACGTCCCACAACTCCCGCAGGTTCCTGAAGGTCCAGTAGCAGTGAACCCCCAGCAGAATCCGTTGCTGCAGCAAAACCCACTGTTTGAGCAAAATGAGTAGCGAAATAATCAGGCTGAGAATCCTATCTTGATAGCGAACGATAGGACCAGAGCCATTCGAGCATATGCTGTCCCGATGTTTAATGAGTTGAATCCAGGGATTGCACGTCCCCAAATCCAAGCGGCGAATTTTGAAATGAAACCGGTAATGTTTCAGATGTTGCAAACCGTGGGGCAATTCCATGGTTTGTCATCTGAAGACCCTCATTTACATCTTAAGTCTTTTCTAGGAGTTAGTGATTCTTTTGTAATTCAGGGAGTGCCGAGAGATGCTCTTAGATTAACTTTGTTCCCGTATTCTCTTAGAGATGGAGCAAAATCATGGTTAAACTCTTTTGCTCCAGGATCAATTAGGACATGGGATGAGTTAGCTGAAAAAATTTTGAGTAAATATTTCCCACCTAATAGAAATGCTAAATTAAGGAGTGAAATAGTAGGGTTTAGGCAACTTGAAGATGAGACTTTTAGTGAGGCTTGGGAGAGGTTTAAGGAGCTTTTGCGAAAGTGTCCCCACCATGGGTTACCTCATTGTATTCAAATGGAAACATTTTACAATGGTTTGAATGGAGTAACCCAAAGTATGGTCGATGCTTCGGCTGGAGGGGCCCTTTTGGCAAAAACTTTTGATGAAGCCTATGAAGTTTTAGAGAGAATATCTATTAATAGTTGTCAGTGGTCGGATGTTAGAGGCACAAATAAAAAGGTTAAGAGTGTGTTAGAGGTTGATGGTGTGTCCACCATTAGGGTCGATCTTGCTATGATTGCTAACGCTCTTAAGAATGTGACAGTGATTAGTCATCAGCAGCCACCAGCTATGGAGCCTGCAGCAGTGGTGAACCAGGTCACGGACGAAGCATGTGTCTATTGCGGTGAAGATCACAACTACGAGTTTTGCCCCAGCAATCCAGCTTCTGTGTTTTTTGTAGGCAATCAGAGGAACAACCCTTATTCTAACTTCTATAATCCAGGTTGGCGCAACCACCCCAACTTCTCATGGGGAGGTCAAGGAAATAACATGCAAGCGCAACAAAAGATGAACCAGCCAGGATTTACTAAAGCGCAGGTAATGCCCCAGCAAAATAAGTCGGCTTTGCCCCAGCAAAATTCGAGAAATTCTCTCGAGGCAATGATGAAAGAATTTATGGCTCGCATAGACGCCGCAATTCAAAGTAATCAAGCTTCGATGAGGGCCCTGGAATTGCAAGTGGGTCAGCTAGCTAATGAGCTCAAGGCGAGGCCTCAAGGGAAACTTCCCTCGGATACTGAACACCCTCGAAGGGAAGGTAAGGAGCAGGTAAAGGCAGTAACTCTTAGGAGTGGTAAGCCATTAGAAGAGTCTAGAAAGACCCAGGATTTAAATAGTAATAGTGATAATAATATTGTTGTTGAGATAGAGTTGGAGTCTGGTCAGGGTGCTGGGGGCAGCAATAAAAATGCTGGAGCATCTGGTTCTGTGCCAGATGTAGAACCACCATATGTGCCGCCCCCACCTTATGTACCACCTCTACCGTTTCCACAAAGGCAAAAGCCTAAGAATCAGGATGGTCAATTTAAAAAGTTTTTAGAGATTCTTAAGCAGTTGCATATAAATATCCCTTTAGTAGAAGCTATTGAGCAAATGCCTAATTATGCTAAATTTCTTAAGGATATTTTGACTAAAAAGAAAAGGTTAGGTGAGTTTGAAACTGTATCTCTTACTGAGAAGTGTAGTGCTATTCTTAAGAATGGTCTACCCCCCAAGGCTAAGGATCCAGGGTCATTTACCATCCCTGTGTCTATAGGTGGAAAGGAGTTAGGTAGAGCACTCTGTGATTTAGGTGCGAGCATTAACCTTATGCCTCTTTCGGTCTATCGGAAGTTAGGTATTGGTGAAGCTAGACCTACCACAGTTACACTCCAATTAGCTGATAGGTCTATCACATATCCAGAGGGTAAAATTGAGGATGTCTTAGTAAAAGTTGATAAATTCATATTTCCTGTTGATTTTATTATTTTAGACTATGAGGCTGATAAAGATGTCCCAATTATTCTAGGTCGTCCATTTTTGGCTACTGGTAAGACATTAATAGATATTCAAAAAAGAGAATTAACAATGAGAGTCTGTAATGAGGAAGTAAAATTTAATGTGTTTAAAGCCATGAAATATCCAGACGAGATGGAGGATTACTCCTTCATTAGGATTCTGGAGAGCACAGTTATTGAGACAGCAATACAGGATTCAGCTGATAAGCATTCAGAAAAGCATGGAGAGGTTAATATAGAAGATTTTGAGTTTTGTTCTTTAGATAGAAAAAATGAAAAAGAATTGTTTAGGTGTGAGGATGTTTTTGAGTTTTTAGATTTAGATCAAAGAAAGGCTCCCCCAATTAAGCCATCCCTAGTTGAGGCACCCACTTTAGATTTGAAACCTTTACCGGATCATCTAAAGTATGTGTATCTTGGGGAAAGTGAGACGTTGCCCATTATTGTTGCATCAGATTTAATGCCGGAGCATGAGGAGGCCTTAATAAAATTGCTGCAGCAATACCGCAAAGCTATAGGTTGGACATTGGCTGATATTTAGGGAATTAGCCCATCTTTTTGTATGCACAAAATTACTCTAGAGGAGGGATCCTTTAGGAGTATTGAGCAACAAAGAAGGCTTAACCCTGCAATGAAAGAGGTTGTTAAAAAGGAGGTAATTAAATGGTTGGATGCTGGGATCATCTATCCGATTGCCGATAGCAATTGGGTAAGCCCTGTCCAATGTGTTCCTAAGAAAGGAGGTGTCACTGTGGTGAGCAATAAAAATAATGAGTTGATCCCCACAAGGACAGTGAGTGGCTGGAGGGTTTGTATGGATTACAGAAGGCTTAATAAAGCCACCCGAAAGGATCATTTCCCTCTACCATTTATCGACCAAATGTTGGATCGATTGGCTGGTCAGGCCTACTACTGTTTCTTGGATGGTTATTCTGGGTATAACCAGATTACTATTGCTCCTGAAGATCAGGAGAAAACCACTTTTACCTACCCTTATGGGACATTCGCTTTTAGGAGAATGCCTTTCGGCCTTTACAATGCTCCAGCAACATTTCAGCGGTGTATGCTAGCAATTTTTTCTGATATGATTGAGTCCACTGTTGAAGTCTTTATGGACGATTTTTCAGTGTTTGGAGGGTCTTTTCAGAGTTGTTTAGATAATTTAGGGAAGGTATTAAAAAGATGTGAGGATACCCATCTAGTACTTAATTGGGAGAAGTGCCACTTCATGGTGAAGGAGGGCATAGTGTTAGGTCATAGGATTTCCAAAAATGGTCTAGAAGTTGATAGAGCAAAAGTTGAGGTTATCGAAAGACTAGAGCCACCGAATTCAGTGAAGGGAATTCTGAGTTTTTTAGGACATGCTAGATTTTATAGGAGGTTCATAAAGGATTTTTCCAAAATCAGTAAACCTCTTTGTAACTTATTGTGCACTGATCATGTTTTTGACTTTAATGCAGATTGTAGGAAGGCTTTTGAAACATTAAAAGCTGCTTTAATCTCAGCACCCATTCTCTGCGCGCCTAATTGGAATTTGCCATTCGAGGTAATGTGTGATGCGAGTGATGCTACGGTAGGAGCGATGCTGGGGCAAAAGCAGGGCAAATTTATTCATCCTATATATTATGCAAGCAAGGTTTTAAATGAAGCACAGGTCAACTACACAACTACTGAAAAGGAGTTGTTAGCTGTTGTGTTTGCTTTTGAGAAATTTCGGCCATATTTGGTTGGATCTAAAGTCACGGTGTTCACGGATCATGCAGCAATAAGGTATTTAATGTCTAAGAAAGATGCAAAGCCTAGATTAATTCGTTGGATTTTATTATTGCAGGAATTTGACTTGGAGATAAAAGACAAGAAGGGATCAGAGAATGTTATTGCAGATCATTTATCTCGTCTTGATCCATCATCATCTTTGCTGGAGCAATCTGCCATTTCCGATTCTTTTCCAGATGAGCAGCTTTTTGCTGTTCAGGTAAAGGTAGTCAGGGATGTCCCTTGGTATGCTGATATTGCCAACTTTTTAGTAAAGGGAGTCACCCCTATTGATATGGATTGGAGGCAGAAGAAAAAGTTTAAGCATGATGCGAAATTTTTCTTTTGGGATGAGTCGTTTATGTATAAGCAATGCTCTGACGGTATTATTCGTAGGTGTGTTTCAGGTGCTGAAGCTAAAGAAATCCTGGAGCAATGTCACTCTTCGCCGTATGGAGGTCATTTCAGCGGACAGAGGACGGCTATGAGGATTTTGCATTGCGGATTTTTCTGGCCTACGTTATTTAAAGATGCCCATTGGTTCTACAAGCAATGTGACGCTTGCCAAAGGAGAGGAAATTTGGGACCTAGAGATAAAATGCCTCTTACTTATATTTTAGAAGTTGAATTATTTGATGTATGGGGTATTGACTTTATGGGGCCATTTCCCCCTTCTAATGGCAATATTTTTATCTTATTGGCAGTTGATTATGTGTCCAAGTGGGTGGAGGACATCGCATGTCATCAGAGTGATGCCAAGACAGTAGCAAGGTTTCTTCAATCGCACATCTTTGCGTGGTTTGGGACGCCTAGGGCTCTAGTGAGTGATGAGGGTACACATTTTGTTAATAATATCTTAACTAAGCTTTTAGCTAAGTATGGGATTAAGCATAGGATAGCTACCCCTTATCACCCACAAGCAAATGGTCAAGCTAAAATTAGTAATAGGGAAATTAAAGCTATTTTAGAGAAAGTAGTCCATCCATCTAGAAAGGATTGGTCCTTTAGGTTGGATGAGGCTCTTTGGGCATATAGGACAGCTTATAAGACTCCTCTAGGTATGTCTCCCTATAGGTTAGTATATGGGAAAGCTTGCCATTTACCATTAGAGCTAGAGCATAAGACGTTTTGGGCTTTGAAAAAGTTAAATTTTGATCTGAGTCGTGCAGGAGCAATAAGAATGCTGCAGCTTAATGAGTTAGAGGAATTTCGCCAATTTTCTTACGAGAATGCGAAAATGTATAAGGAGAAGACTAAGTTGTGGCATGACAAGAAAATAAAGTCTAAGGAGTTTGTAAAGGGTCAAAAAGTTTTGCTTTATAATTCTAGATTAAAATTATTTCCTGGAAAATTAAAATCTAAATGGTCAGGACCGTTTATTGTGATTGAGGTTTTCTCCAATGGAGCAATTACTTTGCAGGATGAAAAAGATGGGAGAGTATTCAAGGTGAATGGACAGCGTGTGAAGCATTATTAAGGTGAGGAGTTTCAGTCGAAATATCCTTCCCTACAATTAGTTGATGTTTGAGAAAGCAAGACTTTTGCGGGAGCATTTCACAGAGCAAAATTTTGAGCTCCCAGGATTTGAATTGATTTTATTTTCCGTTAATTTGATTTTATTTTTCGGTTAGGTTAGATTTAATTTTGTATGATTTATTAGATTTTATCTTTTAAGTGTTTTTATTATTGGTAGGATAAAATTTGATCTAATTTTGATTTGATTTGATTTTCGGGTTATTTAAATTATCTTGCAATTATCTTTTAGTTAGTTAGATTTTATTTTATCTAGATTTTATTTTGAGTTATTTGAATTCTAGTCTTAATTAATAGAGATTTTCTCTAATTTATTCGACTTCTTTTGAAAATAAAAGATTGGGATACTTGGTTTAAAGAAAAAAAATCTTTGATTTTTCTGTTTTTGAAATTCGACTTCCGTATCTAAAATTCTTCCGGAACAGCAGATTGTCGCAGCAAGGATTTTGCTGGAGCGACATGCCGAGTTAAAAAGGTTTCCGTTGGAATTTATTATTGTTACCGTTGGATTTAGCTTTGAATTCTCGCAGGTAAATGTGTGTGCGCCATCTGATGAGGCCACGTGTCGCAGAGTAATTATCCGAGGGTTTCAATGATGACAGCACGTCAATTTTACCATGGCCGTTTGGAATCCGAAATTTTACCGTTGATAATTTTTGAATTTCAGGTTTGGATTTTTAATTTCTAACGGTAATATTAGTTATGGCAGGGCAAATCTTTTCGGTTAAGGTTCTTGTTTGCTGCAGCCCTATTTATGCATAAACGCTGGTAAGCTTCTTACACTTCGTCTTCTTGAATCTTTGTGCGTGTATTATTTCTTTCTTTACCTTCTCTGTCAAAACCCTATTATACCTTCCATGGCTAAAACAAGAGCTCGAAAAGAGAGGGAGAGTGAAGAGGAGGAGGTACCGGTCACACCGGAAGTTCAGAAAGTAAAAACTAAGAAAAAGAGAACGCCAGAAGAGAAGGAGGCTAAGCGAAGAAGAAGACAGCAGAGAGTTGAAGAACAAGAAAGAGCGAGAGAGGAGGAGGTTGTGGCAAAAGAAGATGAAAACCCAAAATAATCTGACAAACCGAATCAAGAAAAGGATGGACAGGAAGTGGCAACTATAGAAGAGGCTCGAGAGGAAATTCAGACGGAGGCTGTAGTGGAAGAAGACAGAGAGCCGGTTCAGAAGGCTCGGGTGGAGGTTATCATACCTGAACCTCCCAAGCGCCGCCGCATCAAAAGGAAGGCAGGTCGCGTGAGGGTGGTTCGGAACACTCCATCGCCTCCGACGTCGGACTCTGAGGAAGAAAGAAGGGAAGCTGAGAATAAGGAAAAAGAAGAAGAGGCAAGAAAGGAAAGAGGAAGAGCGTTTGCGCATCCAAAGAGAAAGTAGGGGCAAAGGAATTGCCGAAGCATCAGGAGAAATTGAGGAGCCGAGGGCGCCATTCATTCGCTTCGTCAACGATCTTGCCCGAGCAAAATACCAGGAGGTGCTGAAACGGGACTTCTTGTTCGAACGTGGATTTGGCAATGATTTACCTAGGTTTTTGGAGTCTAGAATAGTGAACCTCGGTTGGAGGAAATTTTGTGCGAAGCCAGAACCTATGAATGCCAACATTGTTCGAGAATTTTACGCCAACCTTGACATTAAGAATGATTTTGAGGTTATTGTTCGAGGAGTGCCTGTACAGTGGAGCCCTGAGGCCATCAATGAAATGTTCGATCTCCAGGATTTTCCGCATGCCGTTTTTAATGAGATGGTGGCTGCACCATCTAGTGATCAACTGAGTGCGGCTGTCCGGGAGGTAGGCATTGAGGGGGCCCAGTGGAGGGTGTCGCAGACAAGGAAGCATACATTTCAGGCTGCTTATTTGAAGAGTGAAGCCAACACCTGGATGGGTTTCATCAGGCTACGCTTGCTGCCGACAACACACGACTCCACAGTATCTCGAGACAGGGTATTGCTTGCCTTTGCCATTCTTCGCTCGATGAGTATAGATGTAGGAAAGATAATTTCTTCTGAGATTGTTGATTGCTGGAAGAAGAAGGTGGGGAAGCTGTTCTTTCCGAACACTATCACGATGTTATGCAGCAGGGCAGGAGTGCCTACGGTTCCAGAAGATATGATCATGACTGATAAGGGAATCATTGACACACCTAATCTGGTGCGGCTTCAGCGTATGCAAGAGGTTCGCCAGGGTGGGCTTGTGTATGGCGTCAATCAAATCCTAGAGCAACTGTCAGTGTTGACCAGTAGGTTAGAGTTTGCTGAAAGGCAAGCTCAGACCTACTGGACTTATGCTAAAAGGAGGGATGATGCGCTCAGGGGGGCCTTGCAGACCAATTTTTCAACGCCATATCCGGCCTTCCCAGTGTTTCCCGATGATTTGTTTAATCTTTGGATACCACCCCCGCCTGTTGAACAAGAAGAGGATGTTGATGAGGAGCAGGGTCAGGAAGAGTGATTGATCGGATGACCTAGAGCGGGCATTATTTTTGTTTTCTCATTTTTGTTTGCTCGCGCATAATTGACCCTGCTCATTGTTATAACTGCTTGTCTTTCTTTTTAATTTTCTGCTTCTTTGACAAAAATATATATCTGTTTTGTAATATTTTTATGATTTTAATGAAATTTCTGATTGTTTCTATTCCATGAGCACTGACTAACTCTAACTTAACTATTTTCTTCTGAATTTTTGAAGCTTGGACTGATTACGCTTAGTTAGATCAAGGTATTCTGATCTCCACAAACCTTTTGCTTGAGCATTTCTTCTAGCCTGGACTGTTGCTGCGGCAAGAAGATTTTGACGGTAGTATTGACTTATATGATCCACTTTAAGCTTAATCTTAGTCCCATGTTTAGTTTAAAAATTCAGATAGAAAAATTTAAGTTTGGGGGTATAATTGCTTAATTAATGATTCATTGAGGACAATGAATAATTCAAGTTTGGGGGACTTTTCGCTACTCCAATTATTTTGCTCGAGCATTCCTCTCCTTCAAAATTAAAATTTGCTAGGTTATTGAGTAACCGGGGACATTTGTGATACCCACAGTTTGTCTTCGCGTCAAAAGATGACCTAGGAAATATAAAAAATAATGGAATGATTTGCTGAAAAATTATTTGTTGAAGATTTTGCTGAAAAAAATTGATGGAGCAAAAGTTTTGAGGGATGAATGATGATCCAGCAGTTTTCTGTCTCCCATAACTTAGGTGAGCTTCATCATAAAATGTCGCCATTCTGAGGGGCAAGAGATGGAATAACTAAGGATTTTTTAGCTTTATAATGAGTATTGAGCCTAGTTGGTGATGAGCTTGAGGCAAGGGTATACTGCACCATAAAGTGGGTCATCCCATGCTTAAGAGCTTATGACTGTAAGGCTGCTTTAAGTCTGATAAATAATGTTATAAACCCCTTTAAAAATATGTTTTGAAATGTATGATAATAGAGCTGGGCTGTGGTGAGTTCTTAGAATTAAGTTGAAAAGTGGTGATTATTTGTCCCTGTTGAAGGAATCATTTTGCTGCAGCAGAGCTTGGTTTTGCAGAGTGCTCAGGTAAAGGTTAAAGGTAGTGTTGGACTGTCTGGTTTGATTAAGCTAATTCTTTGTCTGATGTTCTGAAATTCTTAAGGGAAGGTTGGTTAGTATTGCTCGGGACGCGCAATAGTTCAAGTTTGGGGGTATGATAACTGCCCAAAAGGTAGTTATTTAGGCCTCATTTATATAAGGATATGTGTGTCTTTAATGCTTAATAGGGTTGGTTTTAGAGAGATAGTACATGATTTAACCCATTTGGAAGAATGGAAGCTTTGGAAATCACTTTGTGCAGATTATGCTACTGAGCGACTGGAAGGAGCAAATTCTATGCTGCAGCAAAACTGGGAGCAGAAACTGCCACATCACAGCTTGTTAGCCAACTTCATGAACCGACTTCTATTGAGATATTTTCGTGATAAAGGAGCAAGGAGAGTCTTACACGTGTCCTAGTTGACCTAATTCAAGCCTCCCATCCTTCTATAAAAGGAAGTAGTCGTCAAAGTCAAAGGCATTCCATGTTTTCCCTTGGAAGCCGAATAGTATAGGGAGATTGAAGATCATCAAGAACACCATCAACCGCAAGCTGATTAGGGAGTTTACCTTCTTATTTAACTTGTAGTTATGGACATGCATACTCAGATTGTAATTCGTATTCCTATGCCTATTATGAACTAAGTAGCTTAAGGTGTTGGTTAGGAATAATGTGATTACTGTGCTTCATCTCTAGTAATAAATTGACTATTGCATTTTGGTTAATTGTTGTGCTTATTCTTATTTTATGCCCGCCTGGCCAGCCGGTATGGATAGCTCTCTCTAGTTTCAGGGATGATTTAGAGAGTGTGTGGCAATTCTCCACATTACGATCATTGTGTATTGGTGAACGCCAGTGACTGAGCTAGGGATAGCCAGTTGCCTAGTGCCTGATCAGTCGCACTTCATTGGGGTTGAAACACATCCCAAAAGATCCGGAGTTCCGAGAGCAATCCGCTAATAATACTGCGGGAAATGCATGATCAATAATATTGCTAGAGCATATTTTATAACAATCACTAAAACCTAACCATCGCCTGTCTTTAATCTGTCTATCTATTTGTTTACTCGTTGTTCTGTCATTTATTTTGCTTCAGCATAATTTCGATAAAACCCAATCATTTTATTATTCTTGAAACCATTAGACAAATTGCACAAAATAGGTAAAGTGGAGATTTATTCAGACCTTGGATTGATAATATTACTTGCTGCAGACTGTGTATACTTGCACAGGAATTCTAGAGTATTTTTATACTACATTTTTACTCACTCTAGGAACCCAACATGGGGACATACGGGGATCGGTGTTCAAGTAACAACCTAAAAGGTCTATAGTACAGGGATAAGATTGGGTACCTTATCTTGGTAACACTATGTGATACGACCCGCTTTGTATTCGACACAGACGTATTAATCCAAAACGTCCATGTAGTAGACATGCAAGCGGGGGTATCCTATGCAATGAGTTTGCATAAGACCAGACCACGAAAATAGTCAACCATTAGTTATAACACCGTTTACTACTTAGGTTACTGTTTCAATAGGATGACCTAGGTAACTCAGTCTTAATCCTGAGTGTTTCATAAACTCCTTCTCATGAGGGATTGTCCTTTGATTAACACGGGTGAGAGTGGCCAATACACCGACTCAATATGCCTTCCTTTTTTGGGACAAGACCGAGTGGGAGGCTGGAGACATGACAACACAAGAAGGAGTTCCCTTCTTCCCGCTTCTAGGAGAAGTAGATGAGTGTTCCCTTAAATGGTGACTCCGGGACTTAAACAAAGGGATCTTGTCCTCTCACTGGACCGAGAGGGACTTTTTGTTTAATGGTTGGACCATAAATAGGTTGTTCATTAGAGGAGTGCTGGTACTTAAGGAGACAGATGTAACACAGGGGTAAAACTGTAACTTGACCCAGCTGTGATTACGAACACTCTTGAAGGATTGACTTACCGGCATAGGTCTACATCCATGGACACATAAATGTTCTACAGCGAGAAGAGTTCAGCTACGGGTCTTTAGTGGAATCACCCACAGTTAATGAATATTGGTTAACTCGATTAATGAGTTTAATCAGTTAACCTCATATCATTGGAGCTTCTGATCTGTAGGTCCCCCTGTTAGCTTGTAAAGAGTAATTAGGAACAAATATATCTTGAGAGAATTTGAATAGTTCAAATTCATATTGGGAATTAAGTTAACTGTATGAGATACAAATTAATATAATGTATAGTGACGCATTAAAATATAAAGTCTAATTTGAGATTAAAGTTTATTATATTGAGAGATTGATATATTTGAAAAAGTTCAAATATATATGTCTAATTAAATATATGGTATTTAATTAGAAGATGAATTAATTAATTATTCAATTTAGTTTAAATTAAATGAGATTTAATTAAACTATAGTCTATGAGGGAATTATTAGAATATGATTCTAATATGTAATTAATTGAATATGAGAGATATTTAATTAATTGTAAAATTAATTAATTAATGAATTTAATTAATTGATTAGTTTAATTGAATTAATTAAATGTGATTTATTTAAGTTTAATTAAAATATATTATGTGAGGAAATTACATTTAAATAAGATTTAAATGTGCATGAGATTAATTAATTAACATTTAATTAATTAATATGATTAGTTAATTAACATTTAATTAATTGGTTTAATCAATTAATTAATTGATCTTGATCGAACGGTCAAGATTGTTTCTTAACCTCACATTAGGGTTTCCTCTCTTATAAAAGGAAAGGTTATGAGAACCCTAGCGATAAGGTCTCATTCTAGCCTCCTTCTCATATTCTCTCAACTCATGAACTCTATAGAGATTTTTTCTCTCTAAGAGTTTTTCCCATTCAAGATTAGGTAGTCCCACAACTACGTTCCTAATCTCAGAGTTATAGTGGGGAAGCCCTCGTGGTGGTGTCCGTTAAAGTATTCAGAGTCGTCAACGAAGGTATGTTTCTAATCGCTTAACCTTTTGCCAATGTATTAGTATTTTGGTGAAAACAAAATTAACTACGAAACGGTCCAATTGCTTTCGTTGTAACGAAATTGGGGAATTCCAAATCCTCCATAGACGACACATGGTCCAAAATTTGATCCGTTTGAGTTTTGGACAGTTTGGAACCCAAAGTTCGGTCCAATGAGAGGTTTGTAGGTGGTCTGGACGAACATGGCCCAAACTTTGCTCCGTTAGAGTTTTGGACAGTGTGGAACACAAAGTTCGGTCCAATGAGAGGTCTCTAGGTGGTTTGGACGGCCATTCTCCAAACTTTGATCCGTTTGAGTTTTAGACAGTTTGGAACACAAAGTTCGGTCCAATGAGAGGTCTTTAGGTGGTTTAAACGACACAAGGACCACCTTATGTCTTCACATGCAACACTCCCAAACAATCAAAAGAACCAAACAAAAACAAAAATAAAATAATATTCACCAGAAAATATTTACAACCAAAATTATTATTTATACCGTTCTTTTTGAGGTGAAGAAAAATTATTTTGCTTAAAAATAAAGCCTCCCCGGAAACGTCGCAAAAAACTTGTTTGGTGTCACACCGCTATACCGCAAGTGCAAGGGTCGCAAGTAATAAAATAGAAATATTCCGAGTATCGAATCCATAGGGAGGCAAAGCGAAAATTAAGCAAAGAATTAAATTCTTGAACATTAAAGATACTTGGAAGAAATAATATTTAGGGACCAAAACATGAAATTAAAATTAATTTAAAATTAAAGCAGTTAAAGAGTAAAATTTGATCAATATGGAAAAAACAAAAAATAGAGAAAGAGTTTTGAAATGGGAAGTGGGGTTTTGAAAATCAATTAATAGCTAAATAATTATTACAATTATCCTATCTCGTTGCCCAACTAATTATAATCCTAGAATCTCCATTAATCACACGGGTGGTTTGGACGACACATAGTCCAAACTTTGGTCTGTTTGAGTTTTAGAGAGTCTGGAACACAAAGTTCAGTCCAATGAGAGGTATGGTCTAAACTTCGCTCCGTTTGAGTTTTTTAGAGTTTACAACACAAAGTTCGGTCCAAGGAGAGGTCTTTAGGTGGTTTGGACGACACATGGTCCAAACTTTGCTCCATTTGAGTTTTGGAGAGTTTGGAACCCAAAGTTCGGTCGAATGAGAGGTTTGTAGGTGGGTTGGACGAACATGTCCCAAACTTTGCTCCGTTAGAGTTTTGGACTTGTGGAACACAAAGTTCGGTCCAATGAGAGGTCTCTAGGTTGTTTGGACGAACATTCTCAAAACTTTGCTCCGTTTGAGTTTTAGACAGTTTGGAACACAAAGTTCGGTCCAATGAGAGGTCTTTAGGTGGTTTAAACGACACATGGTCCACCTTATGTCTTTGCTTGCAACACTCCCAAACAATCAAAAGAACCAAACAAAAATAAAAATAAAATAATGTTCACCATAAAATATTTACAACCAAAATTACTATTTATACCGTTCTTTTTTATGTCAAGAAAAATTATTTTGCTTAAAAATCAATCCTCCGCGGCAACGATGCAAAAAACTTGTTTGGCGTCACACCACTATACCGCAAGTGCACGGGTCGCAAGTAATATAGAACGGAAATATTTCGAGTATCGAATCCACAGGAAGGCAAAGCGAAAATTAAGCAAAGCAATAAATTCTTGAACACTAATGATACTTGGGAGAAATAATATTTAGGGACCAAAACATGAAATTAAAATGAATTTAAAATAAAGCAGTTAAAGAGTAAAATTTGATCAATAAAGCAAAAATAAAAAAATGGAGAAAGAGTCTTGAAATGGGAAGTGGGGTCTTGAAAATCAATTAATAGCTAAATAGTTATTACAATTATCCTATCTCGTTGTCCAACTAATTATAATCCTAGAATCTCCATTAATCACATAGGTTGTTTGGACGACACATAGTCAAAACTTTGCTGCGTTTGAGTTTTAGAGACTTTGGAACACAAAGTTCGGTCCCATGAGATGTCTTTAGGTGGTTTGGACATGATCCAAACTTTGCTCCATTTGAGTTTTGGAGAGTTTGGAACGCACTACAACAAATATGTGTTTTCATAGAATTTTAATATAGCTTTTTTAAAATAATGCTATGAAAGAAAGCAAAAAAAAAAAAAAAAAAAAAAAAAGCGGAAGTTTTTTAAAAATTGGGCGCTCAATTTTTTTGGGGAAAGATGAGAATACACGTACTGTAATCTTCTCTCACTCTTCCTGTTACTTTTCTTCAGCCTTTTCCCCATCTCTTTCTCTTCTCCACCGTTTTGTTCCTTCACCATTTTCATCCTTAAAGTTTCCCCTAAACCCTTCCCGTAAATCCTTTTCCAAAAAAATCCCCTCATAGTCATAACTCTAACCCTAACTACAGCCTTGTCATTTGCATTCTCAATTTCGACCCCTCGTTGGACCATTTGGAGGGAGATTTTCAAATTGGAAGACAAATGTTGTGATTGTTGGATTTGTCCTGTTTTTCTGGCGTCTTTAATGCCTTTGTCTCTACATTTCTGACGACACTCACAGACGCACATGCGACCCACGAATGACAGTGTCACCGGCATCTTGGTTAGTAGCGAGTGAACAGGTATAAGCACCCATTGTCTATACCCGACAACCGTTGACAAGTTATTGAACGATTACGGTGTAAGGTCTTTATTCTCCGATGGCTATGCAAGCAACCACCCACTAATTCTTTCTGTGAACCGGTATGATTCCATTTCCTGAGCTATATATCTCTTTTTTGCTTTCGAATTGATTCTAATGACTTCTACTTGATCAGAACATTGAGTGTTGTGGGTTGTGGGTTTTTTTTTTTTTTTTTTTTGGTTATTAATCATAGAAAGGAATGAAACAAACAGAGATTGAAGATATAAACAAAGAAACATTGGACCAGTTTGGGATTTCATTCAAGCTTGGTGGGTATTTTTTGAAAAAAGAAAAATAAAGCGTTGTAAATTTAAAACCTATCAACCAATAAACAAAATCATTCCCAACGGAAGGTAAGGTTCAGGATAAAAAAATAGATGAAAATGGAAGAAATGATAGAAGTTTGTTAGTGAGGGTACCTAGTTTTGGAAGAATTTAAAAAATCCAGAGATTGGTTAGAAAACTTCATTATATCTTCCAACTTCTCTTTCTTACTATGTTTCACGTTTCATTAAGCCAACCAATGATTAAGAATTTTAACCTACCCTACACAAGTACCCTTCCTTCTAAAATATGTCAAAATATCATAGACTTAAAGATTCCGCAAATTTAACGCAATATATTTCCTTTTATTACTATTGTAAGGTTCTATGGGATGGGGCAATCTTGTCCTTTACATAAGGAGCACAGAAAGTTCGTACAATTAATCGATCCCCTATTGGAAGGACACTTCCCTCTTTGTTGTTGCGATTATTGGTATGTGTCTTCAAGAAAAAATCATCATTTCACCGTCTTATTAGTGATATTATTGTAACACTCAAATATTTGGCCTCTCAGAGTTATCTACAAGAACAACACAATAGTAGGACTCACAATTTTTCACAGTCATCACAATCATCTCCTTCACGACTAAATAGAGCCACCAACGACCAAGAATCAAATCCCTGAAATTGGTTAACTTCTGTTTGGAGGTTGTTGTATAGAAGTTGCTGAAAAAGCAATGTAAGGAGTCTACCATTTTGAGTTTATCTTAAATCATTTTCATCATACTTTAATATGCATATATGATTTACCTAATTTTTTTTGTATGTTGATATCCAAGAGGAAGCAAAACTGAAAGGAACATTGGTTTAGAGAGAGAAAGTGAGAGAACTATTATGTGCATATCGCTTTCTTACTTCTGTTTGTCTGAATTTTGATATTTAAAAACTTAAAATTTAACTTCTAGATAGGAGTTGGGATAAAGTTAACTATTCTAGGTATTATTTGATTCTCTTTTGTGGATTGATGTGTGTTTTGCCTTTTCATATATGTGCTTTCTTTCAGGTGTATAGACATGTGAAACGTGTAAGATAAAAGCAATGTGAAGAATGTTTTGTAATGTAAAATATGCATCTAAAAGGATAGGTATATAACCTGTGAAAAAATACATACAAGTATTTGATTCAAAGGAGGAGGATCTTTTGGAGAAACATGTTTACACATATGTCAGCTCAACTTGCTGGTTGCATAGCTACTTGGGATGTTCCAAGGTACATATCGGTGTCTTTGCTTGGATGCATATGTAGATGTGTGTTTATAGTTTGTAAGAGGGTCCCTGGACTTTTCTCTCATAATCTATACTATTTATTTTTTATAAAAGTTTTAGAGAGGTGAAGAAAGTGCTAACTCTCTGTTTTTTTTTTTTCTTTTGCAATACAATACTCTTTTATATAGTGGAAAATATGAGTTATGGTATGAATAATACAAACCATTTCTCTCCTTTTGCAATATTGGTATCTGTATATGAATTATGAAAGCTTCCAAAAGTTTCTTCACCAAGACTTACCTTCGCAAAGTTAGCTGGATACATTACGTGTGTTGAATTATGATATTGCATCTAAAGTTTCTTTCTTTGTAGTTGGAAAATAGAATTGTCAGCTCAAATAGTCTATACATTGACCCATAGATTTAAGAAATTTCAGCAGATAATAACCACCACAAACTTTACACCCTATTTTTTTTTGTTCTTTCTATTTGTGTTTCTATGTTCTAAACATTGAACGTAATGCTCTTTTTTAATAAACTATCTTACTAAACATATTATTGGCATGTATTTTTTGTTTACTTGATGGATAGATTTCATATGTCTTATGTCAAGTTTAGAAACTAGTTTTAATGTAAAGTTGAGAAAGTAAAACAAAAGTACAGGTACCTAACTTGAACAAAAGAAAATAAAATATCAAAGACTTGGTGGTAGGCAAAATTTTTGTCAAAATGTAAATGAGAAAAGTGTAGTAAATGAATAATGTTGATGTTGGGATGGGTTGACTGACTGGACACCCCCATCAACCCCTCTTTAACAGGCGCCATTGCTGTATAGAATGTGGACTTGTACGTCGCTTCATTAATTAAACTTATTGTCTCTTTCTCTGCTAAAGAAAATTCATTGGAAGCAACTCTGTTGAAATTTTCTCTCATTCATTACCAGAATCGCTGATTAAGGAAGAGATTGTTTGCTTGAAAATTTTTTGAACTACATTGAGATCCTCGACGAGAAGAAAGGTTGTCAAAGATGAGTCATTGACTACTCAAATACGTCGTGCAGTAGTAGCAAGATGTACATAGAAGTCAGAAACAAAGATCTAAATGTGGCCTTGACTGCCCCATCTTTGCCAAGTGATCGAAGAAGAATGACATCAAAGTCTTTAGCTTGCAAGAAAATGGATTTGGATTTGTCATTTTGATTACTGCAACCTTCTTCCTATCCATGGTCAAAACTCTCTCATGAAGGTAATCATTTTTTTATTTCCCTATAATAATATTATTGCATTAAAAATCTCGAAAGTAGGAATGATGTTTGATTACTTAAATGGACTGTGCTTAGGTATAGTCATTTAATTGTACTTTTTTCACTCATTGTCTCATGTTTGTCTCCCTTTCAAAGAAACCCCATTGACGTCCCTTCAACTCTAGATAGGTTGGAACAATGCTTGGAATGGATGATAATTACTTGACATTCAAACCAAATCTGAGTGGATTCACATTCATGTTTATTTTGAGAAGTTTCTTGTTTTGATCAAGAATATATAATTCTCATTCAATAATTAACCCTTTTGCTTGATAAAGTGAAATGATTGAACAACAAAAATTAGGTAAATAGAAGAAAGCTAAGAATTGGTGAGTTTGCTATCTTGATTTCCGATGGTAAGTTTCATATCAGTCGCAGCAAAATGTTGGTGTATAAATTATTGACATACCCATACAAATTACTATTTTCAAATTCATCCACTCTCGTAAGCTAATCCAATATTATTCAAGAGTATTCAAACTTGGAGAAATACAATCACTCAATTGAATCTCTCTACCTCTCTATTTCTCTATGAATCATATTATATTAGGAAAAAACAAGTAACAAGCAATGTTTTCAGAAGGTTGTTATGTCTTAACAAACTCTCCACTTTTTGTTAAAGATGAAATTCCATTTGTAACAAGCTTCTTTTTTTAACCGATTCACTATCAAGGTAAATTGATTCAAGAACTAAGACAACTAGTAATATTTTGGTTGTCTTCTGAAATTATGGTCTTTGGTGAATGTTTAATTAGGTGGAAGGATTAGTTGTTGTTTGCTTCCGTTTCTGAGCTTGTGTAGTGAAAGAATTTTAGTTAAGATTTTGTTGTGGGGAGTGAGGTTTTTTGGTGAAATGTCACTGTGGGTCTGTCTCTAATCTGAACTTGAGAGGAGTCTGTTGCTTGCTAATGTTGTTGCTTTTTTATTTTATGATGTTTACTCTGCACTTCACTTACTTGAGAAGCTTGTGGATTTTTGTTAAAAACTTCTTTGTTTTGTTGGATTGAAGTTTTTCAAATTTTCAAATTAGGATTTCTTTGTGGCAAGGTGTTTTTGATTTTTTTTTTTGTCGAATTTTCAATTTGATAGAGTTTATATTATTTACGTTCAGTTGATAAAGATTAAGTTTATTTTAAAAAAGTTTTAGTCGTATGCTTTTTTTAAGTTAGGTTGAGACCCTGTTAGGTAGTTTTTGATACGAGACCGGACTCGTATTGTGATACTTTTTTATGGGAGTTTTGTTGTGTTGAAGTCAGGTGGAGTAGATGAAGATGTTATAGAAGTGTTATTCTTGTGTTAACCGTTGTTTAAAATTTTTTTGGTTAGCTCTATGTACGTCGTTATGTTTTCAAAATTTTTGGAGCATCAGCCGGTTAGTTTTAGGATAGATGATTTAATAATGTCTCTAGAATCGGCTAAAAGATCTGGGGGCGTTACATTAATCTTATAAACTTATTTTGTTTTTGTTTTTTTGTATAGGTGAATGAAATAATGACACACCAACATATTTATGGGAGGATATATCCATATCTATCTTTTAAACCACGTGTACACATTGTAATGTGTTTCGGGATTATGTATTGATTTTTATTTTCATTTTGACTTTTGAAATATGGATTACACATGTATTTGTTTGAACATTTTGAGATTATGAACTTTTGTATGTCTACTTTTGAAATTTTATTTTGATGTAAGTGCACTTAAATACATTGTAAGTTTATATAGTTGAGTTTATTTTACAATAACATTTGAAAATATTTGTTATCTATATAAAATGTTGTAAAAATTGTTACATATTACTTGAAAATGGTACAAATGTATGTGTATATATATAAATGTTATTAAAAGTTACCTACTATCCATAACATTGACTATCATGACGATGAATTAAAAATGGTATATGTTTTAATAACGTTTTTCACTATTATAAAAAAATGCTATTAAAGAGTGTTTTTTGCTAGTGTTATAAAAAGTTTTTATAACATTAAAAATGTGCACTAAAATTTTGAATCTTTTTTATAGATTTTTCTATAGCATTGAAAAAACGCTATAAAAAGTCAAAGACTTTCAATAACATCGACTATAAAAGCGTGTCTAAAAATACTATGATATACTTTTTATAGCATTTTTTTACTACTATAGAAAATGCTATTAAAGAGCAATTATAACGTTTTTTTGCTAACGCTATGAAAAGTTTTCATAACATTAAAATTACGCAATTGAAAACAAACTTTTAATAGCTTTTTTTATAGCGTTAAAAAAACGCTATGAAAAGGCGAAGACTTTCAATAACATTGACTACGACAGCGTTTCAAAAAACACTATAGAAAGTCTACGATAGGGTTTTTTTAATGCTATCGTAAGTAATATTTGTTGTAGTTAACACAAAGTTCGGTCCAATGAGAGGTCTTTAGGTTGTTTGGACGATACATGATCAAAACTTTGCTCTGTTTGAGTTTTGGAGTGTTTGCAACACAAAGTTCGATCCAAGGAGAGGTCTTTAGGTGGTTTGGACGACAAATGGTCCAAACTTTGCTCCGTTTCATTTTGGAGAGTTTGCAACTCAGTTTTTTCCAAGGAGAGGTCTTTAGGTGTTTTGGACGAACATGGTCCAAACTTTGCTCTGTTTGAGATTTGGAGAGTTTGGAACCCAAAGTTCGGTCGTCTGAGAGGTCTTTAGGTGGTTTGGACGAACATGGTCCAAACTTTGCTCTGCTTGCGTTTTGAAGAGTTTGGAAGCAAAATTCGGTCCAATGAGAGGTCTTTAGGTTGTTTGGACGAACATTTTCCAAACTTTGCTCCGTTTGAATTTTGGACAGTTTGGAACACAAAGTTCGGTCCAATAAGAGGTCTTTAGGTGGTTTGGACGACACATGGTCCAAACGTTGCTCCGTTTGAGTTTTCGAGAGTCTGCAACACAAAGTTCGGTCCAAGGAGAGGTCTTTAGGTGGTTTGGATGACACATGGTCCAAACTTTGCTCCGTTTAAGTTTTCGAGAGTTTGGATCCCAAAGTTCGGTCCAATGAGAGGTCTTTAGGTGGTATGGACGAACATGGTCCAAACTTTGCTCCGTTAGAGTTTTGGACAATGTGGAACACAAAGTTCGGTCCAATGAGAGGTCTTTAGGTCGTTTGGAAGAACATTGTCCAAACTTTGCTCCGTTTGTGTGTTTGGACAGTTTGGAACACAAAGTTCGGTCCAATGAGAGGTCCTTAGGTGGTTGGACGACATATGGTCCAAACTTTGCTCCGTTTGAGTTTTCGAGAGTTTGCAAAAAAAAGTTCGGTCCAAGGAGAGGTCTTTAGGTGGTTTGGACGACACATGGTCCAAACTTTGCTCCGTTTGAGTCTTGGAGAGTTTGGAACCAAACGTTCCGTCCAATGAGAGGTCTTTAGGTGGTTTGGATGAACATGGTCCAAACTTTGCTCCGTTAGATTTTTGGACAGTGTGGAACACAAAGTTCGATCCAGTGAGAGGTCTCTAGGTGGTTTGGACGACACATGGTCCAAACTTTTCTCCAGTTGAGTTTTGGAGAGTTTGCAACACAAAGTTTGGTCCAATTAGAGGTCTTTAGGTTGTTTGGACGACACATAGTCCAAACTTTTCTCCGATTTAGTTTTGGGGAGTTTTGAACCCAAAGTTCGGTCCAATGAGATGTCTTTAGGTGGTTTGGACGAACATGGTCCAAAATTTTCTCTGTTGAGTTTTGGACAATGTGGAAAAGAAAGTTCGGTTCAATGAGAGGTCTCTAGGTGGTTTGGACGACTATTTATCCAAACTTTGCTCCAGTTGAGTCTTGGAGAGTTTGCAACACAAAGTTCGGTCAAATTAGAGGTCTTTAGGTTGTTTGGACGATACATAGTCAAACTATTCTCCGATTGAGTTTTGGAGAGTTTGGAACCCCAGGTTCGGTCCAATGAGAGGTCTTTAGGTGGTTTGGACGAACATTGTCCAAACTTTGCTCCGTTTGAGTTTTGGACAGTTTGGAACACAAAGTTCGGTCAAATGAGAGGTCTTTAGGTGGTTTTGACGACACATGGCCCAAACTTTGCTCCGTTTGAGGTTTGAAGAGTTTGGAACACAAAGTTCGGTCCAATGAGAGGTGTTTAAGTGGTTTGGACCAACATGGTCCAAACTTTGCTCTGTTTGAGTTTTGAAGAGTTTGGAACTCAAAGTTCGGACCAATGAGAGGTCTTTCGGTGGTTTGGATGAACATTGTCCAAACTTTGCTCCGTTTCAGTTTTGAACAGTTTGGAACACAAAGTTCGATCCAATGAGAGGTCTTTAGGTTGTTTGGACGACACATGGTCAAAACTTTGATCCGTTTGAGTTTTTTAGAGTTTGCAACACAAAGTTCGGTCCAAGTAGAGGTCTTTAGGTGGTTTGGACGACACATGGTCCAAACTTTGCTCCGTTTGAGTTTTTGAGAGTTTGCAACCCAAATTTTGTCCAAGAAGAGGTCTTTAAGTGGTTTGGACGAACATGGTCCAAACTTTGCTCCGTTTGAGTTTTGGAGAGTTTGGAACCCAAAGTTCGGTCCAATGAGAGGTCTTTAGGTGGTTTGGACAAACATGGTCCAAACTTTTCTCCATTTGATTTTTTGACAGTGAGGAACACAACGTTCGGTCCAATGAGAGGTCTCTAGGTTGTTTGTATGACACATGGTCCAAACTTTGCTCCATTTGAGTTTTGGAGAGTTTGAAACACAAAGTTCGTTCCAATTATAGGTCTTTAGGTTGTTTGGACGACACATGGTCCAAGCTTTTCTCCGATTGAGTTTTGGAGAGTTTGGAACCCAAAGTTCGGTCCAATGAGAGGTCTTTAGGTGTTTTGGACGAACATGGTCCAAACTTTTCTCCGTTTGTGTTTTGGAGAGTTTGGATAAATTTGTTCGGTCGAATGAGAGGTCTTTGGTGGTTTTGACGACACATGGTCCAAACTTTGCTCCGTTAGAGTTTTGGAGAGTTCGGACACAAAGTTCAGTCCAATGAGAGGTCTTTAGGTGGTTTGGATGACACGTGGTCCAATCTTTGCTCCGTTTGATTTTTGGAGAGTTTGGAACACAAAGTTCGTTTCAATGAGAGGTCTTTAGGTGGTTCGGATGACACATGGTCGAAACTTTGCTCCTTTTGTGTTTTGGGGAGTTTGTCAAACAAAGTTCAGCTAAATGAGAGTTCTATAGGTGGTTTGGATGAATATGGTCCAAATTTTGCACCGTTTTAGTTTTGGAGAGTTTGGAGCACAAACTTCAGTCCAAAGAGAGGTCTTTCGGTGGTTTGGATGATACATGGTCCAAACTTTTCTCCGTTTAAGTGTTGGAGAGTTTTTAACACAATGTTCGGTCCAATGAGAGGTCTTTAGGTGGTTTGGACGAACATGGTCCAAACTTTGCTCTATTTGAGTTTTCGAGAGTTTGAAACCAAAAGTTCGGTCCTATGAGAGGTCTTTAGGTGGTTTACACGAACATGGTCCAAACTTTGCTCCGTTTGAGTTGTGGAAAGTGTGGAACACAAAGTTTGGTCCAATGAGAGGTCTTTAGGTGGTTTGGACGAAAATGATCCAAACTTTGCTCCGTTTGAGTTTTGGAGAGTTTGGAACCCAAAGTTCGGTTCAATGAGAGGTCTTTAGGTGGTTTGGACGAACGTTGTCAAAACTTTGCTCCGTTTGTGTGTTCGGACAGTTCGGACCACAAAGTTCGGTCCAATGAGAGGTCTTTAGGTGGTTGGGCGAACATGGTCGAAACTTTGCTCCGTTTGAGTTTTGAAGAGTTTGGAACCAAAAGTTCGGTTCAATGAGAGGTCTTTAGGTGGTTTGGACGAAGATTGTCCAAACTTTGCTCCGTTTGTGTTTTTGGACAGTTTGGAACACAAAGTTCGGTCCAAGGAGAGGTCTTTAGGTGGTTTGGACGACACATGGTCCAAACTTTGGTCTGTTTGAATCTTTGAGAGTTCGGAATCCAAAGTTTGGTCCAATGAGAGGTCTTTCGGTGGTTTGGACGAACATGGTCCAAACTTTTCTCCGTTAGAATTTTTTACAGTGTGGAACACAAAGTTGAAGGTGTACATATTACACATGCGGAAGCAATTGAAGATCGAAAGCATTTAAGACATTCAATTTTACTTCTAAAGCATGCATGTTCTAGAAAAGACAGAATAGAGAGTTTAGAAAACACCAACCTTTGTAGCTCACTTATGTTGAACTCCTTGTAGTGTTTGCCTCTCCTATGCTCCTTGGACAACCTCTAGAGTCTTCCCTACTATACTCCGGGCCAAGAACGACTTGTGGGAGTCTATATAAGATAGGGAATGGGAAGGGATTGCTTGAAGCATCAAACAATGGAGAAGAATGAGAGATGAGAGAACTTTGAGTCCAAATTCCAACCGCATAACATTAAGGAAATGACTCTCTCATGTTTGAATATGATTCAAACTCCTTTTAAAGACATTCTCCTTGTAAAGCCAAGCCTCAAGACACAAGACACATGGTGTATTTGCAAGCTCAAGTGGATTCTAGGTGTATATCACACAAGACATGCAACAATGCATGAGTGAGTTGTCTTTCCACTTTGAATGATCATGCATTAAGTGGATTTCCAACTAAATCCACTAAATTCAAATTGAAATCAAATTTCAAGCTTGCAAATTACCCCCAATTTGAATTCTAAATTGAAATTGATTGCTTGGTAATTAATTTGAAAATTTTCAAATTAATTTTGATATGATTAATCTAATTAATCTTTTTTATCTTGTGCAATTCCATATATATGATTCCTAATACATATATATATATAGTATTCAAAACACTTTTAAATACTTCATCTCTCATTTTCTAATTTAATTCATAATTAAATTATTGTGTCAAACACAATTTACGATAATACCCTTTTTCCCGATTTTGAACGATTCAAAGCTTCCTATCTTTTGTTCTAGGCTTAATTCCGATATGAGCTAGTAGGGGGACCTAATGGACCTATAGATCATGGGCTCCAACGATTCGAGGCTAACCGACTAATCTCATTGTCCAAGCTAGCCAACATTCGTTAACTATCGGGACACTCCACTATAGCCCGATAGTTGCACTCCCCTCACTATAGATATATTTCCGTCCACTTGATTTAACCATGATTAGTAAGTCGATCCTTCACAGGTTGTTCGTAGCTATAGCTAGGTCAATAAGCCGTTTTACCCCTATAGTACTTCTAGTTCCTTAAGTCCCACTGATCCTCTAATGAACAATTGGTTTATGGTCCAACCAATAAACCGAGTCCCTCTCGGGCCAATGAGAGGGCGGGATCCCTTTGTTCAAGCCCCGGAGTCAGCACTTAAGGGAACAACCTCTCTACTATCCCTTATTCGGGTAGGAGTGAATTCCTTCTTGCACGACTATGTCCCCAGCTATCTACCCGTTCCTATCCCTGAAATGGGAGGCTTATTGTGTCGGCGATACTGAGCCACTCTCACCTATGCAGATCTAAGGATAAGCCCGAATAAACAGGAGTTCATAGTTAGCTCAGGATTAAGATCGAGTTACCTAGGTCATCACATGAAATAGTCAGTCTCGTCAGTAAACGGTGTTATAAAGCGAGAGCGACTTATTTCTCGGTCCTGGTCTTATGCAAACTCATTGCATAGGACGCCCCCACTCGCATGTCTCTACATGGACGATTTAGGATCACATCGTCTAAACCATCTATAAAGTGGGTCGCGTCTCATAGTGTCTCCAGAATAAGGTATCCAACCCTATTCCTATACTATAGACCGTTTTGGCTATTACTCAAGCTTGATCCACTTTTATGTCTCTACATAAAGCTCAAGTGTTCATCCTATAGCCATGGATCTTAGTTTATTGGATTTGGGTTATTATATGTGCAATTCAATTTATTCAGTAATGACTTTTACTGAATCAATCTCGATAACACCTTTATCGAATAAGTATATAATTCATTTAACATTCACTATCTACGAGTTTTAGGGCACCAATCCCAACAATCTCCCACTTGAACTAAAACTCTAGTTTAGTGGGATGTTCTATAATCTATAACAGTAGTGGATGAATAAATACTTGTATTAATAACGGAGTAAAAATACAATAAACTAGGGCATCTAAATACCCAGTATACTAAAGTATCGATATACCGGTTACAATTCTCCCACTTGACCTAGATTATTTCTCGTACATATCTCGCAGACCTAGACCTTCTAGATGACTCTCGAACACTTTAGCCGTGAGAGCCTTCGTGAATGGATTAGCAATGTTGTGCTCCGACGCTATCTTCGTGACGATCACGTCTCCTCGGTGCACAATCTCCCTAATGAGATGGTATTTCCTTTCGATGTGCTTGCCTCTCTTATGGCTGCGAGGTTCCTTTGAGTTTGCAACTGCGCCGCTATTATCACAATACAAGGTGATAGGCAGATGCATATTTGGAACGACTTCCAAGTCAGTTAGGAACTTCCTGAGCCATACTGCCTCTTTTGCTGCTTCGCAAGCGGCTACATATTCGGCCTCCATGGTTGAGTCTTCAATGCATCCTTGCTTGATGTTGTGCCATACTATTGCTCCTCCATTTAGAGTGAATACTGACCCCGATGTAGATTTCCTCGAATCTTTATCGGTTTGAAAGTCAAAATCAGTGTATCCTGTAAGGATCAAATCCTTCGAACCATACACGAGCATATAGTCCCTCGTTCTCCTTAGATATTTGAGGATACTTTTAACGGCTGTCCAGTGATCGAATCCTGGATTTGATTGATATCTACTGACAATCCCTACTGCATAACAAATGTCAGGCCTTGTACACAACATGGCATACATTAGGCTACCTACTGCAGAGGCATAGGGAAAACGTCTCATGTCCTCAACTTCTTGAGGTGTCTGAGGACACTGTTCCTTAGACAAGTTAATTCCGTGCCTGAAAGGTAATAGTCATTTCTTGGAATTTTGCATTTTATGTCTAACCAACAATTTTTCGATATAAGACGCTTGAGACAGGGCTAGCGTTTTGTTCTTTCGGTTTCGAACAATTTGGATTCCTAGAACAAATTGTGCCTCACCGAAATCTTTCATTTGGAATTGAGTTGCTAGCCATAGTTTAATGTCAGTTAGATAACCTACATCATTCCCGATGAGTAGGATATCATCCACATACAGTACTAAGAAAGCTATAGAGCTGTTGATGATCCTTTTGTAAACACAAGGCTCATCAACGTTTTCTTCAAAGCCATAAGATTTGATCGCAGTATCAAATCTCATATTCCAGGATCTAGACGCTTGTTTTAATCCATAAATGGATCGTTTAAGCTTGCAAACTTTTTGCTCTTTGATCCTGAGCTATGAACCCCTCTGGCTGAGACATGTAGATACTTTCTTCAAGATTACCGTTCAGAAAGGCAGTCTTGACATCCATTTGCCATATTTCATAATCGTAAAACGTGGCAATGGATAAAAGTATCCGGATCGACTTTAACATGGCAACAGGGGAGAAGGTTTCTTCATAGTCAATCCCCTTCCGCTGGGTAAAACCCTTTGCCACAAGTCGTGCCTTAAAGGTCTGTACCTTTCCAGCAGCGTCTCGTTTTCTCTTGTAGATCCATTTTCACCCTATGGGTCTAACCCCTTCAGGTTGATCTACAAGATCCCATACTGAATTAAAATTCATGGACTCGATCTCTAAGTCCATGGCTTTAATCCACTCGTTCTTGTCAACGTCATCCATTGCCTGTTTAAAGGTTAATGGATCCTCGATCCCGTCATCAGGTATGACGACTGGAGTTTCAGTTAAACCCAAATAGCGATCAAGCTGTCTAACAACCCTCCCACTACGTCGAGGTTCTCTTATTTCTTGAGAAGGACGTGATTGACTCGAGGTGCCAGTATCATCAACAACTCTTGTTGATGTTTCTGTAGCTTCGTTAGATAGTTCACTTAAAACGACTTTACTACGTGGCTTGTGATCTCTGAGGTGGTCTTCTTCTAGGAATTTAACATTTGTCGATACAAGTACTTTATTTTCCTCTGGATCGAAGAAGTATCCACCTCTCGTTTCTTTGGGATAGCCTATAAATAGGCAAAATCTAGAACGAGGCTCCAATTTCTTTGGGTTTGCTTCTAGCACGTATGCAGGACATCCCCAAATTCTGAAATGTCGTAAACTAGCTTTACGACCTTTCCAGAGCTCAAATGGTGTTTCAGAAACACTCTTTGAGGGAACTACGTTCAAGATATAAACTCCAGTCTCTACTGCATAACCCCAAAACGAGTTATGCAACTGAGCATAACTCATCATCGAACGAACCATGTCCAATGATGACATGCAAAAATGTCATCATTTTCCTATTAATGTTAGCTAGTTTTATGCTTGAATTGTGTACTTTAATGCTATTTTCTATTTAAATTTCAGAAAACCGAGTCAAAGAAGCAAAACCGGAATTTTGAGAGATTTTAGATGATTTTGGAGGCTTTTGGAGCAATTTGGAGAATTACATTGAAGATCCGAGTCCAAAAAGCCAAGAAGAATGAATTAGAAGCCCAAATTCATGAAGTCCAAGCCTTAAAATTATCAATTTGGGTTAAGAAAAGTGCCCAAAATCCATTACAAGAAGTATTTGGGCCAAAAGAAAGTTGGAGGCCCAAAAATTGAGTCAAAATCGGGCCTTTATTGAAGATTCAGGGCCTAGCGTCTCGACGCTAAGCCTGGAGCGTCTCGACGCTAGGCAGCTGCGTGGAAAGATCCAGAATCGCGAGAGCGTCGCGACGCTGTCCAAGTAGCGTCTCGTCGCTGAGACGTCTTGGAGCCCAAGAAAAGATGACGTCAGAGCGTCTCGACGCTGTCCTTGTAGCGTCTCGACGCTGTGCCTGCTGGGAGCCTATAAAAGGAGCCTTTTGCATCCATATTTTGTGTGCCAATTTGTGGGTTTTCACCCCATTCTAGAGTCTACACTAAAATTAGGGATTTTTGGGAGAGTTTTGGAGCTTTGTTGAAGATCTTTGGAGCTTGGGATCGAAGGAGGTCGGCGCGGGATCGAGGAGATCGACACTTTTATGAGCATTTCTCTTCCCTTTTCCTTTATGTTTTAGTTTCTAGAATTGTTGTGATTAGGAATTATTGAATTTTAGTGATTATGAGTAGTAAATTCCTAAATTCTATGAGATTGATTTAGATGTTGAACCTCTGCTGAATTAATGAATTGATGTGGTTTAATTGTCATTATTGTTCATTTGTGCATTTTGTCCGTAATGCTTTTAATCAACTGATCACTGATTAAATGAATTGTTACTATGTGGAAACTCGACGGAGAGAGGCTTAGACTAGAACTGAATGCATGACTAACGGTTATTTACCCGGGTGACACGGGATAAAATAAATAGCGTTAGAGGTTGTACTGAAGGGTCGTAATGCCATGCTAAGTAAATAAAGATGAGACTGAAAGGAGATTCTTTATTGAAAGGTATGAGATAGGAGGAGACCGACAAGAGAGTCCTTGTCATTAGGCTTCTAGACTTATGAATCGAATGATTAGTTAATCCATATTAGTTAATTGATTAAGCATTAAAGGTCCAATTGATAAAATCAACAACTCTAGAATTATCCCTCCAAATTGTGTCACCATTTATCTTTTGCTTTCTAGATTAGCTTTTTGTTATTCTTTTCAGAATTAGATTTTGTTCTCTAAATAAAGCTAAGCAAGATTATTCGCGGTACTTAATTGAATAAATCCAATCCCTGTGGAGACGATACTCTATACTCAAAATCACTATATTACTTGTCACGACCCGTACGCTTGCGGAATTTAAAATCGTGCGAACAAGTTTTTGGCGCCGTTGCCGGGGATTGGCTAATTTCATTCAATTAATATTGTGAAGAAATTGCTTGCTTTAGATTAGAGGTTTTATTTTGCTTTCTTTGTTTTATTTTTATCCTGGTCCATTGTTCTTGTTGTGCATTTAATTGGTGTTTGCATCTGACTGAAAGCCTGAGTATTGTTAATTTAATTATTTTAAATGGCTTTTAATAGATTTGGGTGGCCCTTTAGGGAATCTGAGCCCGAAGAACCAACACCATCATCCAATTTTTTTTTTATTCAAATTATCCCCCTTTAGAAGAAAAATCTCCCCTAGAAAGTTTGCTTCAAGATTTTATTGAGGATACTAGAGCCACTCAATTAACTCTAGAAAAATCCCTAGGGAGATTCCATCCCCAAGAGGATGAAAGTGAAGTGCAATCCGCTTCCATAGAAGATAAATCTTCCTTAGAGAGCTTGCTTGAAAATTTTATCCAAGAGTCGAGAGCCATGAATTTAGAATTAGAAAAATCTTTGGAGAGACTCCAAACCCAAAAGGAAGATAGGGAAGTAGGATCCACTTCCATAGAGTGTCTAGTGAGTCATGTGGCCGGTGATTCATTAGCGCCCATTCAAGAGCCAAATTCTTTCGATTTTGCTAAGTTTGAGCATATAGGGGTGAGTTGTATAGAAAAAGAGGAAGAATTGGATAGTTCCAGCACCCATCAAGAACAAGTTTGTGAGGAAGAAAAAGAAAATGAGCCTATAGTATTTGAGGAGTTTCTAGAGGTAGAGTTTAAGGTTGAAAGGCCTTTGTCTGTTCTATCCTCTCCATCCTCTCTTGATAATGAGTGTTCTTTTTCTTGTCCTCACGAGTCAAAGTCAGAGTCAGAGTCTAAGTCCCTTTATTTTGATCTTTCTCCTTTTATGCTTTTATTAAAAGAAAATCCCAAAAATATTTCTGCTTCAGGGTCCCATGAAAAGCTAGTAAGCTTACTAGCAATAGTCTGCTTCATTGATTCAAGGAAGAAGGGCCCAAAGAAATACGAGAATTTTTATGTGCCTTGAAAGTCCGCACAAACTCGTCTAGCTAAGAGACGTTAAACAAGCGCTTCTTGGGAGGCAACCCAAGTTTATTTTTCCGTTAATTTCCTTTTTCTTTGTTTTTCAGTTTTTTTTGTAGTTAGAGCATGTTGATCTTTTGTTCCCGTTGATCAATTTGAAGCAGCTCGAGACCACATTTTCTTCCAAAAACAACCCCAATGAATGTTGAAGGCTGACATCCATGGTTTCTCTCGCACTTCAGGGCAGTATTATTCTCCCTATATTTTTTTTAAATTGTCCTTATGCATGCTTAATTAGTCTAAATAATTAATACATTGAGGACAATGTATGATTTAAGTTTGGGGGGGAGGCTTTGCTGTTCTGATCTGAGCTTATTGAAATTTTTTTTCATGATGATTCTATTGCATCTGTTTTGATGAGGACGGTCTATGATATGATCTAGATAATGAATTTTGTTCAATTTTTGTGAAATATGAAAGCATGTTCAAGATTCATGTAAATTTAAATTTTTTCTTTGATTTCCTTGCACATGTTGAGCACTTAGCCTACTTATATGGTTTTGAATGCTTAGAACTGGATTATATTATCTAGATGTTTGTTGTCACTCCGATAGGCTTAAGATCTAATTTGAAAGATGAACGACATGAGAGTCTGTAATGTTTTACTTGGGAGAAAAATCATGTTTATTAGCCTGCAAAGAAAAGAAAAGTGTGAAAAAAATATATATATGAAAAAAAAAATAGTGAAAAAAAAGAAGAAAAAAAAAATAATAATAAATAAAAAAAAAAAGAAAGAGAAAAAAAGAATGCTCCACTTTCTTGAGAGCGTTAGTAACCAGGGGCATTCATGACACCCATCGTTTGCCTTTGCATGAAAACGCTGGAAAGAAATGAGCATGCTTCGGCAACCTGAAAGATGAGGCGCTCGTAGTTGGATGCTTTCATCACCAATGTTGGCAAGCCAGAACGAAAGCGCTACATCTAAAAGGATTCTTTAAAAAAAAAAAAAAATGCAAGTTTGGGGGAGGCATACCCCGTTGTTTCAGGCACCTTAGTGGGATATTGCTTTCTTGATTGTTGGGAAGCTGGATAATTAGAGCTTAAGGCCAGTGTAGGGGGAAGATGAACTGAGGATTTTATAAACCTTTTCTAGGCTAGTAAAGACCTAATAAGGAGGCTCGCACACACACACGCAAGGGATGAAAAGTTTAGATTTAAATTTCGTGATGAATGAATATGTTTTAATATTTCCTTTAATTGTTAGAATTCATTATTTAGATCATTGAGCTTAGAGTCATGCATTTGCAATAGTTGATTCATATATATGGTTTTAGCTTTGCTCGGGACTAGCAAATATTTAAGTTTGGGGGTGTGATGACATGCAAAAATGTCATCATTTTCCTATTAATGTTAGCTAGTTTTATGCTTGAATTGTGTACTTTAATGCTATTTTCTGTTTAAATTTCAGAAAACCGAGTCAAAGAAGCAAAACCGGAATTTTGAGAGATTTTAGATGATTTTGGAGGCTTTTGGAGCAATTTGGAGAATTACATTGAAGATCCGAGTCCAAAAAGCCAAGAAGAATGAATTAGAAGCCCAAATTCATGAAGTCCAAGCCTTAAAATTATCAATTTGGGTTAAGAAAAGTGCCCAAAATCCATTACAAGAAGTATTTGGGCCAAAAGAAAGTTGGAGGCCCAAAAATTGAGTCAAAATCGGGCCTTTATTGAAGATTCAGGGCCTAGCGTCTCGACGCTAAGCCTGGAGCGTCTCGATGCTAGGCAGCTGCGTGGAAAGATCCAGAATCGCGAGAGCGTCGCGACGCTGTCCAAGTAGCGTCTCGACGCTGAGACGTCTTGGAGCCCAAGAAAAGATGACGTCAGAGCGTCTCGACGCTGTCCTTGTAGCGTCTCGACGCTGTGCCTGCTGGGGGAGCCTATAAAATGAGCCTTTTGCATCCATATTTTGTGTGCCAATTTGAGGGTTTTCACCCCATTCTAGAGTCTACACTAAAATTAGGGATTTTTGGGAGAGTTTTGGAGCTTTGTTGAAGATCTTTGGAGCTTGGGATCGAAGGAGGTCGGCGCGGGATCGAGGAGATCGACACTTTTATGAGCATTTCTCTTCCCTTTTCCTTTATGTTTTAGTTTCTAGAATTGTTGTGATTAGGAATTATTGAATTTTAGTGATTATGAGTAGTAAATTCCTAAATTCTATGAGATTGATTTAGATGTTGAACCTCTGCTGAATTAATGAATTGATGTGGTTTAATTGTCATTATTGTTCATTTGTGCATTTTGTCCGTAATGCTTTTAATCAACTGATCACTGATTAAATGAATTGTTACTATGTGGAAACTCGACGGAGAGAGGCTTAGACTAGAACTGAATGCATGACTAACGGTTATTTACCCGGGTGACACGGGATAAAATAAATAGCGTTAGAGGTTGTACTGAAGGGTCGTAATGCCATGCTAAGTAAATAAAGATGAGACTGAAAGGAGATTCTTTATTGAAAGGTATGAGATAGGAGGAGACCGACAGGAGAGTCCTTGTCATTAGGCTTCTAGACTTATGAATCGAATGATTAGTTAATCCATATTAGTTAATTGATTAAGCATTAAAGGTCCAATTGATAAAATCAACAACTCTAGAATTATCCCTCCAAATTGTGTCACCATTTATCTTTTGCTTTCTAGATTAGCTTTTTGTTATTCTTTTCAGCATTAGATTTTGTTCTCTAAATAAAGCTAAGCAAGATTATTCGCGGTACTTAATTGAATAAATCCAATCCCTGTGGAGATGATACTCTATACTCAAAATCACTATATTACTTGTCACGACCCGTACGCTTGCGGAATTTAAAATCGTGCGAACATCCAACAAGGTTCTGTTTCTCCTTTCTGATACACCGTTTTGCTGAGGTGTATCAGGGGCTGAGAGTTGGGACGTAATTATTCCATGCTCTATCAAATAGTCTTTGAAACTTAAGTCCATATACTCTCCACCTCGATTGGATAGTGTGGAACACAACGTTCCGTCCAATGAGAGGTCTCTAGGTGGTTTGTACAACACATGGTCCAAACTTTGCTCCATTTGAGTTGTGGAGAGTTTGAAACACAAAGTTCGTTCCAATTAGAGGTCTTTAGGTTGTTTGGACGACACATGGTCCAAGTTTTTCTCCGATTGAGTTTTGGAGAGTCTGGAACCCAAAGTTCGGTCCAATGAGAGGTCTTTAGGTGTTTTGGACGAACATGGTCCTAACTTTTCTCCGTTTGAGTTTTCGAGAATTTGGATAAATTTGTTCGGTCGAATGAGAGGTTTTTGGTGGTTTTGACAACACATGGTCCAAACTTTGCTCCGTTAGAGTTTTGGAGAGTTTGGACACAAAGTTCGGTCCAATGAGAGGTTTTTAGGTGGTTTGGACAACACATGGTCCAATCTTTGCTCCGTTTGATTTTTGGAGAGTTTGGAACACAAAGTTCGGTTCAATGAGAGGTCTTTAGGTGGTTTGGATGACACATGGTCGAAACTTTGCTCCTTTTGTGTTTTGGGGAGTTTGTCAAACAAAGTTCGGCTAAATGAGAGTTCTATAGGTGGTTTGGACGAACATGGTCCAAACTTTGCACCGTTTTAGTTTTGGAGAGTTTGGATCACAAACTTCGGTCCAAAGAGAAGTCTTTCGGTTGTTTGGATGACACATGGTCCAAACTTTGCACCGTTTAAGTTTTGGAGAGTTTTTAACACAATGTTTGGTCCAATGAGAGGTCTTTAGGTGGTTTGGATGACACATGGTCCAAACTTTGCTCCGTTTGAGTTTTGGAGAATTTGGAATCCAACATTCGGTCCAATGAGAGGTCTTTAGGTGGTTTGGACGAACATTCTCCAAACTTGTCTCCATTTGAGTTTTGGATAGTTTGGAACACAAAGTTCGGTCCAATGAGAGGTCTTTAGGTGGTTTAAACGACACATGGTCCACCTTATGCTTTCGCATGCAACACTCCAAACATTCAAAAGGACCAAACAAAAACAAAAATAAAATAATATTCACAAGAAAATATTTACAACCTAAATTACTATTTATCCCGTTCTTTTTTATATTAAGAAAAATTATTTTGCTTAAAAATCAAGCCTCCCCGGAAACGGCGACAAAAACTTGTTTGGCGTCACACCACTATACTGCAAGTGCACGGGTCGCAAGTAATATAAAACATTAATATTTCGAGTATCGAATCCACGGGGAGGCGAAGAAAAAATTAAGCAAAGCAATAAATTCTTGAACACTAAAGATACTTGGGAGAAATAATATTTAGGGACCAAAACATGAAATTCAAATGAATTTAAAATTAAAGCAATTATAGAGTAAAATTTGATAAATCAGGAAAAAATAAAAAATGGAGAAAAAGTTTTGAAATGGGAAGTCGGGTCTTGAAAATAAATTAATAGCTAAATAATTATTACAATCATTCTTTCTCGTTGCCCCACTAATTATAATACTAGAATCTCTGTTAATCACATAGGTGGTTTGGACGACACATAGTCAAAACTTTGCTCCGGTTGAGTTTTACAGTGTTTGGAACACAAAGTTCGGTCCAATGAGAGGTCTTTAGGTGGTTTGGACGAACTGTTGGGTATTATGCCCTAAAAATCGTAGATAGTGAATGTAACTGTTGACCGGATATTAATGAAATAAAATTGATATATTTTTCCATTAATTGTTATTAGTTATTTTTCTTTGCCTAATAATAACGCTAATCCAATAAACTAGACATCCAAGGTTGTAATATGAGTCTTGAACTATATGTAGCGACATATGGGATCATTGTTCAAGAAACAACCTAAAGGGTCTATAGTATAGGGATAAGACTGGGTGCCTTATTCTGGTAACACTATGGATACGACCCACTTTGTATTTGATACAAAACTGCGATCCAACGGGTTCGAGTAGGAGACATGCGAGTGGGAGTATCCTATGCAATAGGTTTGCATAAAATCGGACCACGAAATAGTAACCACTGGTTATAACACTGTTAACTAGTTGGTTTTCTATTTCACTAGGACGACCTAGACAACTTAGTCTTAATCCTGAGTTGATTATGGACTCCTGCTCATGAGAGATTGTCCTTTGATTTGTATGGGTGAGAGTGGCCAATACGCCGACTCAATAAGCCTACCACTTTAGGGACAAGACTGAAAGGGGAGCTGGGAACATAATCGTACAAGATGGAATTCACTCCTTCCCGACTTTAGGGAAGCAGATGAGTGTTCCCTTAAGTGGTTACTCCGAGTCTTGAACAAAGGACCTTACCCTCTAAATGGCACGAGAGGGTTTTCTGTTTGATGGTTGGACCACAAACAGGTTGTTCATTAGAGGAAAATTGGTACTTAAGGACATAGAGGTAACCCAGGGGTAAAACGGTAATTTGACCCAGCTGGTGTTACGGACACTCGTGAAGGACTAAGTAGTCGATATTGGTCTATATCCATGGACACAGAAAATATATCTGCAGTGAGAAGAGTGCAACTGTGAGTCTATAGTGGAATGAACACACAGTTAACGAATATTGATTAATGTGGTTAATGAGTTTGACCAATTAATCTCACATCGTTCGAGCTTCTGATCTGCAGGTCCATTAGGTCCCACTGGTAGCTCGTAAAGTAATTTGAGGCAACTAAGTAATAAATGTAAATTGAAAATGTTCAATTTACTAAGGGAAACAAATATAATATATATTGATATATTATTATGAGAGAAATTAATATTTGAAGAAGTTCAAATATAAATTTATGGAAGTTTGAAAGAGTTCAAATAATGAATTAATTAATTTAAGGCCTAAAATGTGTTTGGGCAAATTAATTAATTCTAGGTCGGAAATTAAATATTTGATATTTGATTGGTGGTTAATTAATTAAAGAATTCATTAACCAGGAATTAATCAATTATGGAAATAATTAATCACTTAAGGAAGTGATTAATCATTTATGGAAATGATCTAATCACTTATGGAAGTAATTAGTCATTTGTGGAAAAGATTAATCAATTATGGAATTGATTAATCATGGTTGATTAATTAAGGAATAAGATTGAATCAATTTTGGAAAAGATTGATTTAATTGAATATTTTATTTATGGCCTCTCTTCTATAAATAGAATACTAGACCTAATTGGTCATGACACTTGACACTCTTGCTCTTGCTCTTAGACTCTCAAAGACAAGACCTAGAATTCTCTCTAGCCTCCCTCTTTGAGAAAGACTCCCACAAGTCTTTTGCCTCCTAGACTTAGAGACATACCGGTGTAACCTTTGTGGTTAGTGTGTCAATCAAGAAGAAAATTCCAGCGATTAAGAGGCGAGGAGGCTGCTGCGTTTTCGTTCGTTGGAGCGTCGTTGGCGAAGAACGGTCAAGACTACAACGAAGGTATGTGACGGTTCTTCCCCTTTTCTTTAGAAAAGCATAAAAATAAATTTAGATTTATTTTTAAGCATGTTTAAACTGAATTTCCAACAACTTTAAAAAGAGTTTAAAGTTTGATTGAGTTTTCGTAACGATATTTTAATTTTAATTAATATACGGCGTAAGGTCCAATCGATGCGCTTCCGCTGCGTGAGTTTTATGGATGCTACTTTTGCATGATTATGATGTCCTAGGATAGGCTTTCTTGTCAATTTTCAAGCTTGTGATGAGTTGTAAGCATGAGTGCCCAAAAAGGGAGACTTTTTAAACTTTTTCTAGGAGATGGCTTGCATGAGTAGAGTACTTGTCTTGGCTAGATTTGGATTTGAATGCTTAGGAGCGAATTATTGGGTTCTTATGCTTGTTGTCACCTCGATAGGTGTAGGGTAGAACTAAAGAGTTAATTTTTTGCAAATTAGCAGGTTTGATCTTGCTTAGGAGAAAAGAAAAGAATATTTGCTTATCATGTTCATAACGAAAAATCATTCTTGTTATTATTGTTGAAAAAGAAAAAAGTCATGACTTATGCAATATGCAATGGGTAATAAAGATTAAGGCAAAAAGAGCTACCCCTGTTGTGATCAGTTAGGCCAACCAGAGAAAACTCAGGTTAAGGGTCCCTGCAATAGGTGTGTGAAAGCTAGTGCCACATATACATGCTTAATTTAATTGTTTATTATAAGCACCTAAGTATGGAGAAAACAAACTATTTTTTGTTCCATTAACTCATTAGTGAAACCTTAGTGCAAGTGTAGAGGGAAGATGAGTTGAGAGTTTAATAAATCAATCCCGGGCTAGGAGAGTCTGATCTTGTTGAGTTATATCTCGCTTATGCATGTTAATTTTGGAAAAATTTTAATTTGTCTCCCTCATTGGTCCTTGTGTGCATGACTCTTGCTTGCTTGACTATTGACTTTTGAGCCTTGAGGATTGAGTCATGATTATTGCATCCATTCTTCTACTGTATGTTTGATTTGTAGTTTGCTCGAGGACTAGCAAAAGCTTAAGTTTGGGGGTATTTGATAGCGAGCATAGTTATATCTTTACTTATTTAATTTAGCTAGTCTTTGATGATTATTGGCCATTTAATTGCACTTTATTGTTTATTTTGTAGGAAATGGTTAATTGGAGCTAAAACGCAATAGTGGAGTCAATCGGGTGCTCGGGATGCGAAAAGATGAAAAGGAATGAAAAAGAGTCAAAGAGGAAAAAAGTCAAATTTCGGTCAACAGCAGGCTAGCGTCTCGACGCTAGCTCTTGAGCGTCTCGACGCTCACATTCCATATCTGAGTAGGCGCGTAAAGGTCACAACGATGTGTTATTCCGTTTACTGAAACGCGCGTTTTGAAGGCAGCGTCTCGACGCTACGACGAAAAATCAGAATATAAACTGCCTTTCGGCTAGGTTTTTGGGGGAGAGCTTTTGGGACGTTTTAGAGCCGTAAAACAGGGCAGAATAGAGCATCTTGGAGCCAAAGCAAAGGGGGCAAGTTGTAAATCAACCCATCGTTCGTGGGGATCGTGACGAGAACGCTCGGTCTGGCCTACATTGAGTTTTCTTTCCCTTTCCTTTTCTTTAGCTAGAGTTTATGGCTTTATTATGTTTAGTTGAGCTTGTAATCATATTCATGAGTAGCTAAACTCATAGCTTAGGGATTGATGTAGTTGATTTTTTTTATGGATTGATTTATGGTTTAAGTTGTGCAATGTTTATTATGTTTGTAATCTTGATTTAATGCTTTCAATTAATTGGCCATTAGTTGAATGATTTAAGTTTTGAATCTAGCTCGGGAGAGGGGATTTAATATAGACTTACTCAAGATTGCATGACTAAAGTTTTCTTTCTAATTCGTGACGGTTTTAGATTAACTTTAGAATTGGTCCAAAGATCTCATTTCCTTGCATGTTAATAAACTTAGATAGGGATATCAAGTTGGTTAATTTGCATGAGAATCAATTATACTCGGGAGAGGTAGTTGTGATTAAAGGGTCTTAGGCTCATAATTTAAGTGTGCATAATAACTTACTCCTTAAAATCAATCCTAGACTAAATCGGCGAAATCAATTCCCTAAGACTTTTTCCCAATTGAATTTCCACACTTTTTACTTGCTTTGATTTAGTTTTCACATCATTCACTCACTACTTTTTGATCCCTAAATAAAATTGAGCAAGATAATTCACAATACTTGATTTGCTTAAAAATCCAATCTAGAGGACGACACTCGTTTATACGAACACTTTATTATTACTTGACCCGTGCGCTTGCGGTAGGAAAAGTCCACATCAAGTTTTTGGCGCCGTTGCCGGGGATTGGCACATTTAGCAAGATTGATATTGTGAAAAAAATTGTTTGATCTTAATTTAGGGTGTATTTTTACTTTTTTAGGTTGATTGCATTTTTTTTCCTTATTTGTTTTTCTTTCCATATTTGTTTTATAGCTTAGTTTTTCTTTTAGTTGTGTAATCTTTTCCTTATTTGTTTCTTGTTATTCCTTTTTAGATTAGTTTTTCCTTATTTGTTAGTTTCCTTATTTGTGTTTTGCCATATTTATTTTTGCATTCCATATTAGGTTATTTTGTTTCCTTTTATAGATTATATTTTCCATATTTAGATTAGTTGTTTTTCTTTTCTTTATTTCTTTCCATAATTGTTTTCTTTCCTTTTTAGGGTAGTTTTACTTTTGTATGCGTAGTAGTAGAGAATTGATACCGTTGGATCCCGAGATAGAAAGAACAATTCATAGGATTCGAAGAGAAAACAGAGAAATTATTCAAATGGCTGACCAAAATCCACCTGAGGAGCCTAGGCCTATTAGAGACTACTTTCAGCCCGTGTTTTAGGGGCAACAGTCGGGGATTGTCTATGCCCCGATCAATGCCAACAATTTTGAGCTGAAGACCGGTCTCATTCAGATGGCTCGAGACTGTGCATACAGAGGATCGCCCACCGAGGATCCAAATTCTCATTTAAAATCATTTTTAGACATTTGTGGGACGGTAAAAATCAATGGAGTTTCTGAGGATGCTATTCGCTTACGCTTATTTCCTTTTTCTTTGCAGGATAAAGCACGAGATTGGTTGCAGTCCATTGCCCCTGGGAGCATCACCACCTGGGATGCTTTGGTCCAGGCCTTTTTGAAGAAATTTTTCCCTCCTGCAAAGACGGTCAAGCTGAGGACCGAGATTGGGAAATTCCAGCAACTCTATGATGAACAGCTGTTTGAGGCTTGGGAGCGATTCAAAGAGTTGTTGAGGAAGTGTCCTCAGCATGGATACCCCGACTGGCTCCAGGTTCAATTGTTTTACAATGGTTTAACTCCTAGTACGAAAACGATTGTTGATGCAGCTGCAGGTGGGACTCTGTTGTCCAAGACCGTGGAATATGCTCGCATACTTCTAGAGGATATGGCCACCAACAGCTATCAGTGGCCATCTGAGCGGTCTACACCAAATAAGATTGCTGCTGGAGTGTTTGAGGGTGATAAAGTAAGTGCACTCCAGGCCCAGATGACCTCCCTTGCTAATGCCTTTATGAAATTTTCAGGTACAGAGAGTGCACAGTCAATTGAATCAGCTGCTGCTTTGGCATCTAGACCTCAGGAGGAGACCATTGAACAGGTTCAGTATGTATCGAATTCTAATTTTAGGGGATATAATAATAGTTCTACACCTACACATTATCACCCTAACAATAGGAACCATGAAAATTTATCTTATGCCAATACTAAGAATGTTCTTAACCCCCCTGCTTTTGCCCCTCAAACTCAAGAAAATAAAAAGTTAGAAGATCTTGATGGAGCTTTCATTGCAGAGTCAAGTAACAGGAAAACCAAATTAGAGGAGGCAGTCATTGCCATCAACTCAACAGTGAATGGCCACAGTGCTGCCATCAAGAATATTGAAACTCAGCTAGGACAGTTGGTAAGTGTTGTAAGCACTATGAATAAAGGTAAGGCCCCAGCTGAACAAGAGAAAACTCAGATGGAGTACTGTAAGGCATTCACTGTGCACTAGGAGGAAGCTGAAGAGGAACCTGAGTCTGAGGACTATGACACGCCTACAGGGGAAGCTGAGGAGGACACATCATCATATGAGGCTGAAAAGCTTGAACCTGAGCCTCCTATTCCTTCTCCCACACTGATGGTTCCCAAGGAAAAGAAAAAGAAAAAGAAGAAAAAGAACAATCAGGTTCAGTTTGATAAATTTATGAATGTTTTTATGAATCTAAACATTAATATTCCTTTTGCAGAGGCGTTAGAGATGCCCCAGTATAACAGGTTCATGAACGAGTGGTTAGCAAAGAAGCGAAAGGAAAAGAAGGTTGACACTGTATATCTTGCTTCCACATGCAGCACTAGAGTACAACAGAAGGTACCTGAAAAAGTAGTAGATCCAGGGAGTTTTTTCTGTTCCTTGTAGTTTTGGTACTTACTCTTTTAGAGCATTATGTGACTTAGGTGCTAGCATTAATATTATTCCTTTGTCCTTGTGTAAAAAGTTAGACATAGGTGAGATTAAATCTACTCCTGTAAAGCTCCAATTGGCTGATCAATCTGTGGTTAGACCAGTTGGCATTGTAGAAAATGTTTTAATTAGAGTAGGTAGATTTTTCCTCCCTATTGACTTGTATGTTGGACATGATAGAAAATCCTTCAATGCCTGTCATATTAGGAAGACCATTCCTCGCTACTGGCCGAGTGATTATTGATATTGAGCGCAGGGAGCTCACTATTAGAGTCAAGAACGAAAAAGAAATTTTTAAAGCAGTTGAAGACTCTAAAGAACAATCTGAAGTGCTTTTCATGGGCTACAAGAAAGGTGCAAGAAAGAGCACCTCTGTTGGATTCAGAGAAAAGAAGCTTCCTTGAAGCACGGTCAACACGTCGAGCTAATGATGTTAAACAAGCGCTTTTGGGAGGCAACCCAAGTAAGTTTAGTGTGTTTTCTTTCTGTTTTTGATTTATTGTTTGTTTTTGTTTTGTAGGTCTTGTTTTCTTTCTCTCCTTTGCTTTCAAGCTTTCAAGATTCCAAGCTTTTAGTCAAGAAGTCATCATCATTCCAGGCCAGTATTATTCACTCCTTTCATTCTTTTATTGTTCTCATGCTTGGTTATGCCTTATTTTCTTTATACATTGAGGACAATGCATGTTTTAAGTTTGAGGGTGAATTAGCATGTTTGTGGAGCCCTTGAGCATCTGAGTTCGGGCTATAGTTTTGAGCTTTCTTTGAATTATGCATATGGTTGTTTTCTGGATGCTACTTTTGCATGATTATGATGTCCTAGGATAGGCTTTCTTGTCAATTTTCAAGCTTGTGATGAGTTGTAAGCATGAGTGCCCAGAAAGGGAGACTTTTTAAACTTTTTTTAGGAGATGGTTTGCATGAGTAGAGTATTTGTCTTGGCTAGATTTGGATTTGAATGCTTAGGAGCGAATTATTGGGTTCTAATGCTTGTTGTCACCTCGATAGGTGTAGGGTAGAACTAAAGAGTTAATTTTTTGCAAATTAGCAGGTTTGATCTTGCTTAGGAGAAAAGAAAAGAATATCTGCTTATCATGTTCATAACGAAAAATCATTCTTGTTATTATTGTTGAAAAAGAAAAAAGTCATGACTTATGCAATATGCAATGGGTAATAAAGATTAAGGCAAAAAGAGCTACCCCTGTTGTGATCAGTTAGGCCAACCAGAGAAAACTCAGGTTAAGGGTCCCTGCAATAGGTGTGTGAAAGCTAGTGCCACATATACATGCTTAATTTAATTGTTTATTATAAGCACCTAAGTATGGAGAAAACAAACTATTTTTTGTTCCATTAACTCATTAGTGAAACCTTAGTGCAAGTGTAGAGGGAAGATGAGTTGAGAGTTTAATAAATCAATCCCGGGCAAGGAGAGTCTGATCTTGTTGAGTTAGATCTCGCTTATGCATGTTAATTTTGGAAAAATTTTAATTTGTCTCCCTCATTGGTCCTTGTGTGCATGACTCTTGCTTGCTTGACTATTGACTTTTGAGCCTTGAGGATTGAGTCATGATTATTGCATCCATTCTTCTACTGTATGTTTGATTTCTGGGTTGCTCGAGGACTAGCAAAAGCTTAAGTTTGGGGGTATTTGATAGCGAGCATAGCTAGCTATCTTTACTTATTTAATTTAGCTAGTCTTTGATGATTATTGGCAATTTTATTGCACTTTATTGTTTATTTTGTAGGAAATGGTTAATTGGAGCTAAAACGCAATAGTGGAGTCAATCGGGTGCTCGGGATGCGAAAAGATGAAAAGGAATGAAAAAGAGTCAAAGAGGAAAAAAAGTCAAATTTCGGTCAACAGCAGGCTAGCGTCTCGACGCTAGCTCTTGAGCGTCTCGACGCTCACATTCCATATCTGAGTAGGCGCGTAAAGGTCACAGCGTCGAGACGCTGCGACCTTAGCGTCTCGACGATGTGTTATTTCGCTTACTGAAACGCGCGTTTTGAAGGCAGCGTCTCGACGCTACGACGAAAAATTAGAATATAAGCTTCCTTTCGGCTAGGTTTTTGGGGGAGAGCTTTTGGGACGTTTTAGAGCCGTAAAACAGGGCAGAACAGAGCATCTTGGAGCCAAAGCAAAGGGGGCAAGTTGGAAATCAACCCATCGTTCGTGGGGATCGTGACGGGAACGCTCGGTCTCGGCCTACATTGAGTTTTCTTTCCCTTTCCTTTTCTTTAGCTAGAGTTTATGGCTTTATTATGTTTAGTTGAGCTTGTAATCATATTCATGAGTAGCTAAACTCATAGCTTAGGGATTGATGTAGTTGATTTTTTTTATGGATTGATTTATGGTTTAAGTTGTGCAATGTTTATTATGTTTGTAATCTTGATTTAATGCTTTCAATTAATTGGCCATTAGTTGAATGATTTAAGTTTTGAATCTAGCTCGGGAGAGAGGATTTAATATAGACTTACTCAAGATTGCATGACTAAAGTTTTCTTTCTAATTCGTGACGGTTTTAGATTAACTTTAGAATTGGTCTAAAGATCTCATTTCCTTACATGTTAATAAACTTAGATAGGGATATCAAGTTGGTTAATTTGCAAGAGAATCAATTATACTCGGGAGAGGTAGTTGTGATTAAAGGGTCTTAGGCTCATAATTTAAGTGTGCATAATAACTTACTCCTTAAAATCAATCCTAGACTAAATCGGCGAAATCAATTCCCTAAGTATTTTTCCCAATTGAATTTCCACACTTTTTACTTGCTTTGATTTAGTTTTCACATCATTCACTCACGACTTTTTGATCCCTAAATAAAATTGAGCAAGATAATTCACAATACTTGATTTGCTTAAAAATCCAATCTAGAGGACGACACACATTTATACGAACAGTTTATTATTACTTGACCCGTGCGCTTGCGGTAGGAAAAGTCCACATCAAGTTTGGATCACAAAGTTCGGTCCAATGAGGGGTCTTTTGGTGGTTTGGATGACACATGGTCCAAACTTTGCTCCGTTTAAGTTTTGGAGGGTTTTTAACACAAAGTTCGGTCCAATGAGAGGTCTTTAGGTGGTTTGGGAGAGACATGGTCCAAAGTTTGCTTCATTTTAGTTTTGGAGAGTTTGGAACCCAAAGTTCGGTCCAAAGAGAGGTCTTTAGGTGGTTTGGATGAACATTCTCCAAACTTTGCTTTGTTTGAGTATTGGACAGTGTGGAACACAAAGTTCGGTCCAATTAGAGGTCTTTAGGTGGTTTGGACGAACATTCTCCAAACTTTGCTTTGTTTGAGTTTTGGACAGTGTGGAACACAAAGTTCGGTCCAATTAGAGGTCTTTAGGTGGTTTGGACGAACATTCTCCAAACTTTGCTTTGTTTTAGTTTTAGAGAGTTTGCAACACAAAGTTCGGTTGAACAAGAGGTCCTTAGGTGGTTTGGATGACACATGGTCCAAACTTTACTCTGGTTGCATTTTAGAGTGTTTGGAAAAAAAAGTTCGGTCCAATGAGAGGTCTTTAGGTGGTTTGGACGAAAATAGTCCAAACTTTGCCCCGTTTGAGTTTTGAAGAGTTTGGAACTCAAAGTTCGGTCCACTGAGAGATCTTTAGATGGTTTGGACGAACATTGTCCAAACTTTGCTCTGTTTCAGTTTTGGACAGTTTAGAACCCAAAGTTCGGTCCAATGAGAGGTCTTTAGGTGGTTTGGACGAACATGGTCCAAACTTTGCACGGTTAGAATTTTTTACAGTGTGGAACACAAAGTTCGGTCCAATGAGAGGTCTCTAGGTGGTTTGGACGACACATGGTCCAAACTTTTCTCTAGTTGAGTTTTGGAGAGTTTGCAACACAAAGATTGGTCCAATTAGAGGACTTTAGGTGGTTTGGATGAAAATGTTCCAAAATTTTCTCCGATTGAGTTTTGGACAGTGTGGAAAAGAAAGTTCGGTTCAATGAGAGGTCTCTAGGTGGTTTGGACGACAATTGGTCCAAACTTTGCTCCTGTTGAGTTTTGGAGAGTTTGCAACAAAAAGTTCGGTCCAATTAGAGGTCTTTAGGTTGTTTGGACGATACATGGTCAAACTTTTCTCCGATTGAGTTTTGGAGAGTTTGGAACCCCAAGTTTGGTCCAATGAGAGGTCTTTAGCTGGTTTGGACGAACATTGTCCAAACTTTGCTCGGTTTGAGTTTTGGACATTTTGGAACACAAAGTTCAGTCAAATGAGAGGCCATTAGGTGATTTTGACGACACATGGTCCAAACATTGCTCCGTTTGAGTTTTGGAGAGTTCGGAACACAAAGTTCGGTCCAATGAGAGGTGTTTAGGTTGTTTGGACCAACATAGTCCAAACTTTGCTATGTTTGAGTTTTGAAGAGTTTGGAACTCAAAGTTCGGACCAATAAGAGGTCTTTAGGTGGTTTGGATGAACATTGTCCAAACTTTGCTCTGTTTCAGTTCGAACAGTTTGGAACACAAAGTTCGGTCCAATGAGAGGTCTTTAGGTGGTTTGGACGACACGTGGTCAAAACTTTGATCCGTTTAAGTTTTTGGAAGTTGTCAACACAAAGTTCGGTCCAAGTAGAGGTCTTTAGGTGGTTTGGACTACACATGGTCCAAACTTTTCTCCGTTTGAGTTTTTGAGAGTTTGCAACCCAAAGTTTTGTCCAAGGAGTGGTCTTTAAGTGGTTTGGACGAACATGGTCCAAACTTTGCTCCGTTTGAGTTTTGGAGAGTTTGGAACACAAAGTTCGGTCCAATGAGAGGTCTTTAGGTGGTTTGGATGACACATGGTCGAAACTTTGCTCCTTTTGTTTTTTGGGGAGTTTGTCAAACAAAGTTCGGCTAAATGAGAGTTCTATAGGGTTTAGGTTTTTGAGAGCTCGGAACCCAAAGTTCGTCCCAATGAGAGTTTTTCATCTAGTTTTGACGAAGTTTGTCCAAACTTTGCTCCGTCTGAGTTTCGAGAGAGTTTGGAACTCAAAGTTTGTCCGAACGAGAGTTCTTTAGGTGGTTTGGACGACACATGGTCCAAACTTTACTTCGTTTAAGTTTTTGAGAGCTCGGAACCCAAAGTTCATACCAATGAGAGTTTTTCATCTAGTTTGGACGAAGTTGGTCCAAACTTTTCTCCGTTTGAGTATCGAGAGAGTTTGGAACTCAAAGTTTGTCCGAATGAGAGTTATTTAGTTGGTTTGGACGACACATGGTCCAAACATTACTTCGTTTAAGTTTTTGAGAGCTCGGAACCCAAAGTTCGTCCCAATGAGAGTTTTTCATCTAGTTTGGACGAAGTTGGTCCAAACTTTTCTCCGTTTGAGTTTCGAGAGAGTTTGGAACTCAAAGTTCGTCCAACTGAGTGTTCTTTAGGTGGTTTTGAAGACACATGGTCCAAACTTTACATCCTTTAAGTTTTTGAGAGCTCGGAGCCCAAAGTTCGTCCCAATGAGAGTTTTTCATCTAGTTTTGACGAAGTTTTTCCAAACTTTGCTCCGTTTGAGTTTCGAGAGAGTTTGGAATTCATAGTTTGTCCGAACGAGAGTTCTTTAGGTGGTTTGGACGACACATGGTCCAAACTTTACTTCGTTTAAGTTTTTGAGAGCTCAAAACCCAAAGTTCGTCGCAATGAGGGTTTTTCATCTAGTTTGGACGAAGTTGGTCCAAACTTTCCTCCGTTTGAGTTTAGAGAGAGTTCGAAACTAAAAGTTCGTCCGAATGAGAGTTCTTTAGGTGGTTTGGACGACACATGGTCCAAACTTTACTTTGTTTAAGTTTTTGAGAGCTCGGAACACAAAGTTCGTCACAATGAGAGTTTTTCATCTAATTTGGACGAAATTGGTCCAAACTTTTCTCCGTTTGAGTTTCGAGAGAATTTGGAACTCAAAGTTCGTCCAACTGAGATTTCTTTAGGTGGTTTTGACGACACATGGTCCAAACTTTACTTCCTTTAAGTTTTTGACAGCTCGGAACCCAAAGTTCGTCACAATGAGAGTTTTTCATCTAGTTTGGACGAAGTTGGTACAAACTTTTCTCCGTTTGAGTTTCGAGAGAGTTTGGAACTCAAAGTTCGTCCAACTGAGAGTTCTTTAGGTTGTTTTCATGACACATGGTCCAAACTTTACTTCCTTTAAGTTTTTGAGAGCTCGGAACCCAAAGTTCGTCCCAATGAGAGTTTTTCATCTAGTTTTGACGAAGTTTGTCCAAACTTTGCTCCGTTTGAGTTTCGAGAGAGTTTGGAACTCAAAGTTTGTCCGAACGAGAGTTCTTTAGGTGGTTTGGACGACACATGGTCCAAACTTTACTTCGTTTAAGTTTTTGAGAGCTCGGAACCCAAAGTTCGTACCAATGAGAGTTTTTCATCTAGTTTGGACGAAGTTGGTCCAAACTTTTCTCCGTTTGAGTATCGAGAGAGTTTGGAACTCAAAGTTTGTCCCAATGAGAGTTATTTAGTTGGTTTGGACGACACATGGTCCAAACATTACTTCGTTTAAGTTTTTGAGAGCTCGGAACCCAAAGTTCGTCCCAATGAGAGTTTTTCATCTAGTTTGGACGAAGTTGGTCCAAACTTTTCTCCGTTTGAGTTTCGAGAGAGTTTGGAACTCAAAGTTCGTCCAACTGAGTGTTCTTTAGGTGGTTTTGAAGACACATGGTCCAAACTTTACATCCTTTAAGTTTTTGAGAGCTCGGAGCCCAAAGTTCGTCCCAATGAGAGTTTTTCATCTAGTTTTGACGAAGTTTTTCCAAACTTTGCTCCGTTTGAGTTTCGAGAGAGTTTGGAATTCATAGTTTGTCCGAACGAGAGTTCTTTAGGTGGTTTGGACGACACATGGTCCAAACTTTACTTCGTTTAAGTTTTTGAGAGCTCAAAACCCAAAGTTCGTCCCAATGAGGGTTTTTCATCTAGTTTGGACGAAGTTGGTCCAAACTTTCCTCCGTTTGAGTTTAGAGAGAGTTCGAAACTAAAAGTTCGTCCGAATGAGAGTTCTTTAGGTGGTTTGGACGACACATGGTCCAAACTTTACTTTGTTTAAGTTTTTGAGAGCTCGGAACACAAAGTTCGTCACAATGAGAGTTTTTCATCTAATTTGGACGAAATTGGTCCAAACTTTTCTCCGTTTGAGTTTCGAGAGAATTTGGAACTCAAAGTTCGTCCAACTGAGATTTCTTTAGGTGGTTTTGACGACACATGGTCCAAACTTTACTTCCTTTAAGTTTTTGACAGCTCGGAACCCAAAGTTCGTCACAATGAGAGTTTTTCATCTAGTTTGGACGAAGTTGGTACAAACTTTTCTCCGTTTGAGTTTCGAGAGAGTTTGGAACTCAAAGTTCGTCCAACTGAGAGTTCTTTAGGTTGTTTTCATGACACATGGTCCAAACTTTACTTCCTTTAAGTTTTTGAGAGCTCGGAACCCAAAGTTCGTCCCAATGAGAGTTTTTCATCTAGTTTTGACGAAGTTTGTCCAAACTTTGCTCCGTTTGAGTTTCGAGAGAGTTTGGAACTCAAAGTTTGTCCGAACGAGAGTTCTTTAGGTGGTTTGGACGACACATGGTCCAAACTTTACTTCGTTTAAGTTTTTGAGAGCTCGGAACCCAAAGTTCGTCCCAATGAGAGTTTTTCATCTAGTTTGGACGAAGTTGGTCCAAACTTTTCTCCGTTTGAGTATCGAGAGAGTTTGGAACTCAAAGTTCGTCCGAATGAGAGTTATTTAGTTGGTTTGGACGACACATGGTCCAAACTTTACTTCGTTTAAGTTTTTGAGAGCTCGGAACCCAAAGTTCGTCCCAATGAGAGTTTTTCATCTAGTTTGGACGAAGTTGGTCCAAACTTTTCTCCGTTTGAGTTTCGAGAGAGTTTGGAACTCAAAGTTCGTCCAACTGAGTGTTCTTTAGGTGGTTTTGAAGACACATGGTCCAAACTTTACATCCTTTAAGTTTTTGAGAGCTCGGAGCCCAAAGTTCGTCCCAATGAGAGTTTTTCATCTAGTTTTGACGAAGTTTTTCCAAACTTTGCTCCGTTTGAGTTTCGAGAGAGTTTGGAATTCATAGTTTGTCCGAACGAGAGTTCTTTAGGTGGTTTGGACGACACATGGTCCAAACTTTACTTCGTTTAAGTTTTTGAGAGCTCAAAACCCAAAGTTCGTCCCAATGAGGGTTTTTCATCTAGTTTGGACGAAGTTGGTCCAAACTTTCCTCCGTTTGAGTTTAGAGAGAGTTCGAAACTAAAAGTTCGTCCGAATGAGAGTTCTTTAGGTGGTTTGGACGACACATGGTCCAAACTTTACTTCGTTTAAGTTTTTGAGAGCTTGGAACACAAAGTTCGTCACAATGAGAGTTTTTCATCTAGTTTGGACGAAGTTGGTCCAAACTTTTCTCCGTTTGAGTTTCGAGAGAATTTGGAACTCAAAGTTCGTCCATCTGAGAGTTCTTTAGGTGGTTTTGGCGACACATGGTCCAAACTTTACTTCCTTTAAGTTTTTGACAGCTCGGAACCCAAAGTTCGTCACAATGAGAGTTTTTCATCTAGTTTGGACGAAGTTGGTACAAACTTTTCTCCATTTGAGTTTCGAGAGAGTTTGGAACTCAAAGTTCGTCCAACTGAGAGTTCTTTAGGTTGTGTTGACGACACATGGTCCAAACTTTACTTCCTTTAAGTTTTTGACAGCTCGGAACCCAAAGTTCGTCCCAATGAGAGTTTTTCATCTAGTTTTGACGAAGTTTGTCCAAACTTTGCTCCGTTTGAGTTTCGAGAGAGTTTGGAACTCAAAGTTTGTCCGAACGAGAGTTCTTTAGGTGGTTTGGATGACAAATGGTCCAAACTTTACTTCGTTTAAGTTTTTGAGAGCTCGGAACCCAAAGTTCGTCCCAATGAGAGTTTTTCATCTAGTTTGGACGAAGTTGGTCCAAACTTTTCTCCGTTTGAGTTTCGAGAGAGTTTGGAACTCAAAGTTCGTCCAACTGAGTGTTCTTTAGGTGGTTTTGAAGACACATGGTCCAAACTTTACATCCTTTAAGTTTTTGAGAGCTCGGAGACCAAAGTTCGTCCCAATGAGAGTTTTTCATCTAGTTTTGACGAAGTTTTTCCAAACTTTGCTCCGTTTGAGTTTCGAGAGAGTTTGGAATTCATAGTTTGTCCGAACGAGAGTTCTTTAGGTGGAGAGTTTGGAACCCAACGTTCGGTCCAATGAGAGGGCTTTAGGTGGTTTGGACGAACATTCTCTCCAAACTTGTCTCCGTTTGAGTTTTGGATAGTTTGGAACATAAAGTTCGGTCCAATGAGAGGTCTTTAGGTGGTTTAAACGACACATGGTCCACCTTATGTTTTTGCATGCAACACTCCCAAACAATCAAAAGCACCAAACAAAAACAAAAATAAAATAAAATTCACCAGAAAATATTTACAACCTAAATTACTATTTATCCCGTTCTTTTATATGTTAAGAAAAATTATTTTGCTTAAAAATCAAGCCTCCCCGACAACGGCGCCAAAAACTTGTTTGGCGTTACACCACTATACTGCAAGTGCACGGGTCCCCAGTAATATAAAACGGTAATATTTCGAGTATCGAATCCACGGGGAGGCGAAGCAAAAATTAAGCAAAGCAATAAATTCTTGAACACTAAAGATACTTGGGAGAAATAATATTTAGGGACCAAAACATGAAATTAAAATAAATTTAAAATTAAAGCAATTATAGAGTAAAATTTGATAAATCAGGAAAAAATAAAAAATGGAGAAAGAGTTTTGAAATGGGAAGTGGGGTCTTGAAAATCAATTAATAGCTAAATAATTATTACAATCATTCTATCTCGTTGCCCAACTAATTATAATACTAGAATCTCCGTTAATCACATAGGTGGTTTGGACGACACATAGTCCAAACTTTGCTCCGATTGAGTTTTAGAGTGTTTGGAACACAAAGTTCGGTCCAATGGGAGGTCTTTAGGTGGTTTGGACGAACATGGTCCAAACGTTGCTCGGTTTTAGTTTTGAAGAGCTTGGAACCCAAAGTTCGATCCAATGAGAGATCTTTAGGTGGTTTGGAAGAACATTGTCCAAACTTTGCTCCGTTTCAGTTTTGGACAGTTTGGAACACAATGTTTGGTCCAATGAGAGGTCTTTAGGTGGTTTGGACGAAACATGGTCAAAACTTTGCTCCGTTTGAGTTTTGAAGAGTTTGTCAAATAAAGTTCGACTAAATGAGAGTTTTATAGGTGGTGTGGTTGAACATAGTCCAAACTTTGCACCGTTTTAGTTTTGGAAAGTTTGGATCACAAAGTTCGGTCCAATGAGGGGTCTATCGGTGGTTTGGATGACACATGGTCCAAACTTTTCTCCGTTTAAGTTTTGGAGAGTTTTTAACACAAAGTTCGGTCCAATGAGAGGTCTTTAGGTGGTTTGGAAGACACATGGTCCAAAGTTTGCTCCGTTTGAGTTTTGGAGAGTTTGGAACCCAAAGTTTGGTCCAAAGAGAGATCTTTAAGTGGTTTGGACGAACATTCTCCAAACTTTGCTTTGTTTGAGTTTTGGACAGTTTGGTACACAAAGTTCGGTCCAATTAGAGGTCTTTAGGTGGTTTGGACAAACATTCTCCAAACTTTGCTTCGTTTTAGTTTTAGAGAGTTTGCAACAAAAAGTTCGGTCGAACAAGAGGTCCTTAGGTGGTTTGGATGACACATGGTCCAAACTTTGCTCCGGTTGTGTTTTAGAGTGTTTGGAAAACAAAGTTCGGTCCAATGAGAGGTCTTTAGGTGGTTTTGACGAAAATGGTCCAAACTTTGCTCCGTTTAAGTTTTGAAGAGCTTGGAACTCAAAGTTCGGTCCAATGAGAGATCTTTAGATGGTTTGGACGAACATTGTCCAAACTTTGCTCTGTTTCAGTTTTGGACAGTTTGGAACACAATGTTCGGTCCAATGAGAGGTCTTTAGGTGGTTTGGACGACACATGGTCAAAACTTTACTCCGTTTGAATTTTGGAGAGTTTGTCAAATAAAGTTCGCCTAAATGAGAGTTTTATAGGTGGTGTTGACGAACATAGTCCAAACTTTGCACCGTTTTAGTTTCTGAGAGTTTGGATCACAATGTTCGGACCAATGAGAGGTCTTTCGGTGGTTTGGATGACACATGGTCCAAACTTTGCTCCGTTCAAGTTTTGGAGAGTTTTTAACACAAAGTTCGGTCCAAAGACAGATCTTTAGGTGGTTTGGATGACACATGGTGCAAACTTTGCTCCGTTTTAGTTTTGGAGAGTTTGGAACCCAAAGTTCGGTCCAAAGAGAGGTCTTTAGGTGGTTTGGACGAACATGGTCCAAACTTTGCTCCGTTTGAGTTTTGAAGAGTTTGGAACTCAAAGTTCGGTCCAATGAGACATCTTTAGGTGGTTTGGATGAAGATTGTCCAAACTTTCTCCGTTTCAGTTTTGGACAGTTTCGAACACAAAGTTCGGTCCAATGAGAGGTTTTCAAGTGGTTTGGACGACACATGGTCAAAACTTTGCTCCCTTTGAGTTTTGGAGAGTTGGTCAAATAAAGTCCAGCTAAATGAGTGTTCTATAGGTGGTGTGGAAGAACATAGTCCAAACTTTGCACCGTTTTAGTTTTGGAGAGTTTGGATCACAAAGTTCGGTCCAATGAGGGGTTTTTCGGTGGTTTGGATGACACATGGTCCAAAATTTGCTTCGTTTGATTTTTGGAGAGTTTTGAACCCAAAGTTCGGTCCAAAGAGAGGTATTTAGGTGGTTTGGACGAACATTCTCCAAACTTTGCTCTGTTTGAGTTTTGGAGAGTTTGGAACACAAAGTTCAGTCCAATTAGGGGTCTTTAGGTGGTTTGGACGAATATTCTCCAAATTTTGCTTCGTTTTAGTTTTAGAGAGTTTGCAACACAAAGTTCGGTCAAATGAGAGGTCCTTAGGTGGTTTGGTTGACACATGGTCCAAACTTTGCTCCGTTTGAGTTTTGGAGAGTTTGCAACACAATGTTCAATCCAAGGAGAGGTCTTTAGGTGGTTTCGACGACACATGGTCCAAACTTTTCTCCGTTTTAGTTTTTGAGAGTTTGGAACACAAATATTGGTCGGATGAGAGGTCTTTAGGTGGTTTGGATGACACATGGTCGAAACTTTTCTCCTTTTGTGTTTTGGAGAGTTTGTCAAACAAAGATTGGTTCAATGAGAGTTCTTTAGGTGGTGTGGACGAACATGGTCAAAACTTTGCTCCATTTGAGTTTTGGAGAGTTTGTCAAATAAAGTTCGGCTAAATGAGAGTTCTATAGGTGGGGTGGACGAACATAGTCCAAACTTTGCACCGTTTTAGTTCTGGAGAGTTTGGATCACAATGTTCGGTCCAATGAGGGGTCTTTCGGTGGTTTGGATGACACATGGTCCAAACTTTGCTCCGTTCAAGTTTTGGAGAGTTTTTAACACAAAGTTCGGTCCAAAGACAGATCTTTAGGTGGTTTGAATGACACATGGTGCAAACTTTGCTCCGTTTGAGTTTTGGAGAGTTTGGAACCCAAAGTTCGGTCCAAAGAGAGGTCTTTAGGTGGTTTGGACGAATATTCTCCAAACTTTGCTCTATTTGAGTTTTGGACAGTTTGGAACACAAAGTTCGGTCCAATTAGAGGTCTTTATGTGGGTTGGATGAACATTCTCCAAACTTTGCTTCGTTTTAGTTTTAGAGAGTTTGCAAGAAAAAGTTCGGTCGGATGAGAGGTCCTTAGGTGGTTTGGATGACACATGGTCCAAACTTTACTCTGGTTGAGTTTTAGAGTGTTTGGAGCACAAAGTTCGGTCTAATGAGAGGTCTTTATGTGGTTCGGACAAACATGGTCCAAACTTTGCTCCATTTGAGTTTTGAAGAGTTTGGAACTCAGAGTTTTGTCCAATGAGTGATGTTTAGGTGGTTTGGACGAAGATTATCCAAACTTTGCTCTGTTTCAGTTTTGGATAGTTTGGAACACAAAGTTCGGTCCAATGAGAGGTCTTTAAGTGGTTTGGACAACAAATGGTCAAAACTTTGCTCCGTTTGAATTTTAGAGAGTTGGTCAAATAAAGTCCGGCTAAATGAGAGTTCTATAGGTGGTGTGGACGAACATAGTCAAAACTTTGCACCGTTTTAGTTTTGGAGAGTTTGGATCACAAAGTTCGGTCCAATGAGGGGTTTTCGGTGGTTTGGATGACACATGGTCCAAAATTTGCTCCATTTTATTTTTGGAGAGTTTGGAACCCAAAGTTCGGTCGAAAGAGAGGTATTAAGGTGGTTTGGACGAACATTCTCCAAACTTCGCTATATTTGAGTTTTGGACAGTTTGGAACACAAAGTTTGGTCTAATTAGGGGTCTTTAGGTGGTTTGGACGAATATTCTCCAAACTTTGCTTCGTTTTAGTTTTGGAGAGTTTGCAACACAAAGTTCGGTCAAATGAGAGGTCCTTAGGTGGTTTGGATGACACATGGTCCAAACTTTGCTCCGTTTGAGTTTTGGAGAGTTTGCAACACAATGTTGGATCCAAGGAGAGGTCTTTAGGTTGTTTCTACGACACATGGTCCAAACTTTGCTCCGTTTGAGTTTTGGAGAGTTTGGAACACAAATATTGGTCTGATGAGAGATCTTTCGATGGTTTGGATGACACATGGTCGAAACTTTTGTCCTTTTGAGTTTTGGAGAGTTTGTCAAACAAAGATGGGTTCAATGAGAGTTCTTTAGGTTGTGTGGACGAACATGGTCAAAACTTTGCACCGTTAGAGTTTTGGAGAGTTTGGAACACAAAGTTCGGTCCAATGAGAGGTCTTTAGGTTGTTTCGACGACACGTGGTCCAAACTTTTCTCCGTTTGAGTTTTGGAGAGTTTGGAACACAAAGTTCGGTTCAATGGGAGTTCTTTAGGTGGTTTGGATGACACATGGTCGAAACTTTGCTCCTTTTGAATTTTTGAGAGTTTGTCAAACAAAGTTCGGCTAAATGAGAATTTTTTAGGTTGTGTGGAGGAAGATGGTCAACCTTTGCACCGTTTGAGTTTTGGAGAGTTTGGATCACAAAATTCGGTCCAATGAGAGTTCTTTCGGTAGTTTGGACGACAGATGGTCCAAACTTTTCTCGGTTTAAGTTTTGGAGAGTTTGCAACACAAAGTTCGGTCCAATGAGAGGTCTTTAGGTAGTTTGGAGGACACATGGTCCAAACTTTGCTCCGTTTGTGTTTTTGAGAGTTTGCAACACAAAGTTCTGTCAAAGGAGAGGTCTTTAGGTGGTTTGGATGACACGTGGTCCAAACTTTGGTCCGCTTGAGTTTTGGAAAGTTTGGAACCCAAAGTTCGGTCCAATGAGAGGTCTTTAGGTGGTTTGGACGAACATGGTCCAAACTTTTCTCCGTTTTAGTTTTGGAGAGTTTTGAACACAAAGTTCAGTTCAATTAGAGGTCTTTACGTTGTTTGGACGACACAAGGTCCAAACATTGCTCCGTTTGAGTTTTGGAGAGTTTGGAACACAAAGTACAGTCCAAAGAGAGGTCTTTAGGTGGTTTGAACGATACATGGTCCAAACTTTACTCCGTTTGGGTTTTGGAGAGTTTTGAACACAAAGTTCGGTCCAATGAGAGGTCTTTAGGTGGTTTGGACGAACATGGTCCGAACTTTTCTCCGGTTGAGTTTTGGGGAGTTTGGAACGCAAAGTTCTGTTCAACGAGAGGTCTTTAGGTGGTTTGGATGATACATGGTCGAAACGCAAAGTTCTGTTCAACGAAAAGAATATCTGCTTATCATGTTCATAACGAAAAATCATTCTTGTTATTATTGTTGAAAAAGAAAAAAGTCATGACTTATGCAATATGCAATGGGTAATAAAGATTAAGGCAAAAAGAGCTACCCCTGTTGTGATCAGTTAGGCCAACCAGAGAAAACTCAGGTTAAGGGTCCCTGCAATAGGTGTGTGAAAGCTAGTGCCACATATACATGCTTAATTTAATTGTTTATTATAAGCACCTAAGTATGGAGAAAACAAACTATTTTTTGTTCCATTAACTCATTAGTGAAACCTTAGTGCAAGTGTAGAGGGAAGATGAGTTGAGAGTTTAATAAATCAATCCCGGGCTAGGAGAGTCTGATCTTGTTGAGTTAGATCTCGCTTATGCATGTTAATTTTGGAAAAAATTTAATTTGTCTCCCTCAAGTGTCCTTGTGTGCATGACTCTTGCTTGCTTGACTATTGACTTTTGAGCCTTGAGGATTGAGTCATGATTATTGCATCCATTCTTCTACTGTATGTTTGATTTATAGTTTGCTCGAGGACTAGCAAAAGCTTAAGTTTGAGGGTATTTGATAGCGAGCATAGCTATATCTTTACTTATTTAATTTAGCTAGTCTTTGATGATTATTGGCCATTTTATTGCACTTTATTGTTTATTTTGTAGGAAATGGTTAATTGGAGCTAAAACGCAATAGTGGAGTCAATCGGGTGCTCGGGATGCGAAAAGATGAAAAGGAATGAAAAAGAGTCAAAGAGGAAAAAAGTCAAATTTCGGTCAACAGCAGGCTAGCGTCTCGACGATAGCTCTTGAGCGTCTCGACGCTCACATTCCATATCTGAGTAGGCGCGTAAAGGTCACAGCTTCGAGACGCTGCGACCTTAGCGTCTCGACCATGTGTTATTTTGCTTACTGAAACGCGCGTTTTGAAGGCAGCGTCTCGACGCTACGACGAAAAATCAGAATATAAGCTTCCTTTCGGCTAGGTTTTTGGGGGAGAGCTTTTGGGACGTTCTAGAGCCGTAAAACAGGACAGAACAGAGCATCTTGGAGCCAAAGCAAAGGGGGCAAGTTGGAAATCAACCCATCGTTCGTGGGGATCGTGACGAGAACGCTCGGTCTCGGCCTACATTGAGTTTTCTTTCCCTTTCCTTTTCTTTAGCTAGAGTTTATGGCTTTATTATGTTTAGTTGAGCTTGTAATCATATTCATGAGTAGCTAAACTCATAGCTTAGGGATTGATGTAGTTGATTTTTTTTATGGATTGATTTATGGTTTAAGTTGTGCAATGTTTATTATGTTTGTAATCTTGATTTAATGCTTTCAATTAATTGGCCATTAGTTGAATGATTTAAGTTTTGAATCTAGCTCGGGAGAGAGGATTTAATATAGACTTACTCAAGATTGCATGACTAAAGTTTTCTTTCTAATTCGTGACGGTTTTAGATTAACTTTAGAATTGGTCCAAAGATCTCATTTCCTTACATTTTAATAAACTTAGATAGGGATATCAAGTTGGTTAATTTGCATGAGAATCAATTATACTCGGGAGAGGTAGTTGTGATTAAAGGGTCTTAGGCTCATAATTTAAGTGTGCATAATAACTTACTCCTTAAAATCAATCCTAGACTAAATCGGCGAAATCAACCCAACCAAATAAGATTTCTTTTTGTTTTTGATTTATTGTTTGTTTTTGTTTTGTAGGTCTTGTTTTCTTTATCTCCTTTGCTTTCAAGCTTTCAAGATTCCAAGCTTTTAGTCAAGAAGTCATCATCATTCCAGGCAAGTATTATTCACTCCTTTCATTCTTTTATTGTTCTCATGCTTGGTTATGCCTTATTTTCTATATACATTGAGGACAATGCATGTTTTAAGTTTGGGGGTGAATTAACATGTTTGTGGAGCCCTTGAGCATCTGAGTTCAGGCTATAGTTTTGAGCTTTCTTTGAATTATGCATATGGTTGTTTTCTGGATGCTACTTTTGCATGATTATGATGTCCTAGGATAGGCTTTCTTGTCAATTTTCAAGCTTGTGATGAGTTGTAAGCATGAGTGCCCAAAAAGGGAGACTTTTTAAACTTTTTTTAGGAGATGGTTTGCATGAGTAGAGTATTTGTCTTGGCTAGATTTGGATTTGAATGCTTAGGAGCGAATTATTGGGTTCTTATGCTTGTTGTCACCTCGATAGGTGTAGGGTAGAACTAAAGAGTTGATTTTTTGCAAATTAGCAGGTTTGATCTTGCTTAGGAGAAAAGAAAAGAATATCTGCTTATCATGTTCATAACGAAAAATCATTCTTGTTATTATTGTTGAAAAAGAAAAAAGTCATGACTTATGCAATATGCAATGGGTAATAAAGATTAAGGCAAAAAGAGCTACCCCTGTTGTGATCAGTTAGGCCAACCAGAGAAAACTCAGGTTAAGGGTCCCTGCAATAGGTGTGTGAAAGCTAGTGCCACATATACATGCTTAATTTAATTGTTTATTATAAGCACCTAAGTATGGAGAAAACAAACTATTTTTTGTCCCATTAACTCATTAGTGAAACCTTAGTGCATGTGTAGAGGGAAGATGAGTTGAGAGTTTAATAAATCATTCCCGGGCTAGGAGAGTCTGATCTTGTTGAGTTATATCTCGCTTATGCATGTTAATTTTGGAAAAATTTTAATTTGTCTCCCTCATTGGTCCTTGTGTGCACGACTCTTGCTTGCTTGACTATTGACTTTTGAGCCTTGAGGATTGAGTCATGATTATTGCATCCATTCTTCTACTGTATGTTTGATTTGTAGTTTGCTCGAGGACTAGCAAAAGCTTAAGTTTGGGGGTATTTGATAGCGAGCATAGCTAGCTATCTTTACTTATTTAATTTAGCTAGTCTTTGATGATTATTGGCCATTTTATTGCACTTTATTGTTTATTTTGTAGGAAATAGTTAATTGGAGCTAAAACGCAATAGTGGAGTCATTCGGGTGCTCGGGACGCGAAAAGATGAAAAGGAATGAAAAAGAGTCAAAGAGGAAAAAAGTCAAATTTCGGACAGCAGCAGGCTAGCATCGAGACGCTAGCTCTTGAGCGTCTCAACGCTCACATTCCATATCTGAGTAGGCGCGTAAAGGTCACAGCGTCGAGACGCTGCGACCTTAGCGTCTTGACGGTGTGTTATTTCGCTTACTGAAACACGCGTTTTGAAGGCAGCGTCTCGACGCTACGACGAAAAATCAGAATATAAGCTTCCTTTCGGCTAGGTTTTTGGGGGAGAGCTTTTGGGACGTTTTAGAGCCGTAAAACAGGGCAGAACAGAGCATCTTAGAGCCAAAGCAAAGGGGGCAAGTTGGAAATCAACCCATCGTTCGTGGGGATCGTGACGGGAACGCTCGGTCTCGGCCTACATTGAGTTTTCTTTCCCTTTCCTTTTCTTTAGCTAGAGTTTATGGCTTTATTATGTTTAGTTGAGCTTGTAATCATATTCATGAGTAGCTAAACTCATAGCTTAGGGATTGATGTAGTTGATTTTTTTTATGGATTGATTTATGGTTTAAGTTGTGCAATGTTTATTATGTTTATAATCTTGATTTAATGCTTTCAATTAATTGGCCATTAGTTGAATGATTTAAGTTTTGAATCTAGCTCGGGAGAGAGGATTTAATATAGACTTACTCAAGATTGCATGACTAAAGTTTTCTTTCTAATTCGTGACGGTTTTAGATTAACTTTAGAATTGGTCCAAAGATCTCATTTCCTTACATGTTAATAAACTTAGATAGGGATATCAAGTTGGTTAATTTGCATGAGAATCAATTATACTCGGGAGAGGTAGTTGTGATTAAAGGGTCTTAGGCTCATAATTTAAGTGTGCATAATAACTTACTCCTTAAAATCAATCCTAGACTAAATCGGCGAAATCAATTCCCTAAGTATTTTTCCCAATTGAATTTCCACACTTTTTACTTGCTTTGATTTAGTTTTCACATCATTCACTCACGACTTTTTGATCCCTAAATAAAATTGAGCAAGATAATTCACAATACTTGATTTGCTTAAAAATCCAATCCAGAGGACGACACACATTTATACGAACAGTTTATTATTACTTGACCCGTGCGCTTGCGGTAGGAAAAGTCCACATCAAGTTTGGATCACAAAGTTCGGTCCAATGAGGGGTCTTTCGGTGGTTTGGATGACACATGGTCCAAACTTTGCTCCGTTTAAGTTTTGGAGGGTTTTTAACACAAAGTTCGGTCCAATGAGAGGTCTTTAGGTGGTTTGGAAGAGACATGGTCCAAAGTTTGCTTCATTTTAGTTTTGGAGAGTTTGGAACCCAAAGTTCGGTCCAAAGAGAGGTCTTTAGCTGGTTTGGATGAACATTCTCCAAACTTTGCTTTGTTTGAGTTTTGGACAGTGTGGAACACAAAGTTCGGTCCAATTAGAGGTCTTTAGGTGGTTTGGACGAACATTCTCCAAACTTTTCTTTGTTTGAGTTTTGGACAGTGTGGAACACAAAGTTCGGTCCAATTAGAGGTCTTTAGGTGGTTTGGACGAACATTCTCCAAACTTTGCTTCTTTTTAGTTTTAGAGAGTTTCCAACACAAAGTTCGGTCGAACAAGAGGTCCTTAGGTGGTTTGGATGACACATGGTCCAAACTTTACTCTGGTTGCGTTTTAGAGTGTTTGGAAAAAAAAGTTCGGTCCAATGGGAGGTCTTTAGGTGGTTTGGACGAAAATAGTCCAAACTTTGCCCCGTTTGAGTTTTGAAGAGTTTGGAACTCAAAGTTCGGTCCACTGAGAGATCTTTAGATGGTTTGGACAAACATGGTCCAAACTTTTCTCCATTTGATTTTTTGACAGTGAGGAACACAACGTTCGGTCCAATGAGAGGTCTCTAGGTTGTTTGTATGACACATGGTCCAAACTTTGCTTCATTTGAGTTTTGGAGAGTATGAAACACAAAGTTCGTTCCAATTAGAGGTCTTTAGGTTGTTTGGACGACACATGGTCCAAGCTTTTCTCCGAATGAGTTTTGGAGAGTTTGGAACCCAAAGTTCGGTCCAATGAGAGGTCTTTAGGTGTTTTGGATGAACATGGTCCTAACTTTTCTCCGTTTTAGTTTTCGAGAGTTTGGATAAATTTGTTCGGTCGAATGAGAGGTCTTTCGTGGTTTTGACGACACATGGTCCAATCTTTGCTCCGTTTGATTTTTGGAGAGTTTTGAACACAAAGTTCGGTTCAATGAGAGGTCTTTAGGTGGTTTGGATGACACATGGTCGAAACTTTGCTCCTTTTGTTTTTTGGGGAGTTTGTCAAACAAAGTTCGGCTAAATGAGAGTTCTATAGGGTTTAGGTTTTTGAGAGCTCGGAACCCAAAGTTCGTCCCAATGAGAGTTTTTCATCTAGTTTTGACGAAGTTTGTCCAAACTTTGCTCCGTTTGAGTTTCGAGAGAGTTTAGAACTAAAAGTTTGTCCGAACGAGAGTTCTTTAGGTGGTTTGGACGACAAATGGCCCAAACTTTACTTCGTTTAAGTTTTTGAGAGCTCGGAACCCAAAATTCGTCCCAATGAGAGTTTTTCATCTAGTTTGGACGAAGTTGGTCCAAACTTTTCTCCGATTGAGTATCGAGAGAGTTTGGAACTCAAAGTTTGTCCGAATGAGAGTTATTTAGTTGGTTTGGACGACACATGGTCCAAACATTACTTCGTTTAAGTTTTTGAGAGCTCGGAACCCAAAGTTCGTCCCAATGAGAGTTTTTCATCTAGTTTGGACGAAGTTGGTCCAAACTTTTCTCCGTTTGAGTTTCGAGAGAGTTTGGAACTCAAAGTTCGTCCAACTGAGTGTTCTTTAGGTGGTTTTGAAGACACATGGTCCAAACTTTACATCCTTTAAGTTTTTGAGAGCTCGGAGCCCAAAGTTTGTCCCAATGAGAGTTTTTCATCTAGTTTTGACGAAGTTTTTCCAAACTTTGCTCCGTTCGAGTTTCGAGAGAGTTTGGAATTCATAGTTTGTCCGAACGAGAGTTCTTTAGGTGGTTTGGACGACACATGGTCCAAACTTTACTTCGTTTAAGTTTTTGAGAGCTCAAAACCCAAAGTTCGTCCCAATGAGGGTTTTTCATCTAGTTTGGACGAAGTTGGTCCAAACTTTCCTCCGTTTGAGTTTAGAGAGAGTTCGAAACTAAAAGTTCGTCCGAATGAGAGTTCTTTAGGTGGTTTGGACGACACATGGTCCAAACTTTACTTCGTTTAAGTTTTTGAGAGCTCGGAACACAAAGTTCGTCCCAATGAGAGTTTTTCATCTAGTTTGGACGAAGTTGGTCCAAACTTTTCTTCGTTTGAGTTTCGAGAGAATTTGGAACTCAAAGTTCGTCCAACTGAGAGTTCTTTAGGTGGTTTTGACGACACATGGTCCAAACTTTACTTCCTTTAAGTTTTTGACAGCTCGGAACCCAAAGTTCGTCACAATGAGAGTTTTTCATCTAGTTTGGACGAAGTTGGTAAAAACTTTTCTCCGTTTGAGTTTCGAGAGAGTTTGGAACTCAAAGTTCGTCCAACTGAGAGTTCTTTAGGTTGTTTTGACGACACATGGTCCAAACTTTACTTCCTTTAAGTTTTTGAGAGCTCGGAACCCGAAAGTTCGTCCCAATGAGAGTTTTTCATCTAGTTTTGACGAAGTTTGTCCAAACTTTGCTCCGTTTGAGTTTCGAGAGAGTTTGGAACTCAAAGTTTGTCCGAACGAGAGTTCTTTAGGTGGTTTGGACGACACATGGTCCAAACTTTACTTCGTTTAAGTTTTTGAGAGCTCGGAACCCAAAGTTCGTCCCAATGAGAGTTTTTCATCTAGTTTGGACGAAGTTGGTCCAAACTTTTCTCCGTTTGAGTATCGAGAGAGTTTGGAACTCAAAGTTTATCCCAATGAGTGTTATTTAGTTGGTTTGGACGACACACGGTCCAAACATTACTTCGTTTAAGTTTTTGAGAGCTCGGAACCCAAAGTTCGTCCCAATGAGAGTTTTTCATCTAGTTTGGACGAAGTTGGTCCAAACTTTTCTCCGTTTGAGTTTCGAGAGAGTTTGGAACTCAAAGTTCGTCCAACTGAGTGTTCTTTAGGTGGTTTTGAAGACACATGGTCCAAACTTTACATCCTTTAAGTTTTTGAGAGCTCGGAGCCACAAGTTTGTCCCAATGAGAGTTTTTCATCTAGTTTTGACGAAGTTTTTCCAAACTTTGCTCCGTTTGAGTTTCGAGAGAGTTTGGAATTCATAGTTTGTCCGAACGAGAGTTCTTTAGGTGGTTTGGACGACACATGGTCCAAACTTTACTTCGTTTAAGTTTTTGAGAGCTCAAAACCCAAAGTTCTTCCCAATGAGGGTTTTTCATCTAGTTTGGACGAAGTTGGTCCAAACTTTCCTCCGTTTGAGTTTAGAGAGAGTTCGAAACTAAAAGTTCGTCCGAATGAGAGTTCTTTAGGTGGTTTGGACGACACATGGTCCAAACTTTACTTCGTTTAAGTTTTTGAGAGCTCGGAACACAAAGTTCGTCACAATGAGAGTTTTTCATCTAGTTTGGACGAAGTTGGTCCAAACTTTTCTTCGTTTGAGTTTCGAGAGAATTTGGAACTCAAAGTTCGTCCAACTGAGAGTTCTTTAGGTGGTTTTGACGACACATGGTCCAAACTTTACTTCCTTTAAGTTTTTGACAGCTCGGAACCCAAAGTTCGTCACAATGAGAGTTTTTCATCTAGTTTGGACGAAGTTGGTACAAACTTTTCTCCGTTTGAGTTTCGAGAGAGTTTGGAACTCAAAGTTCGTCCAACTGAGAGTTCTTTAGGTTGTTTTGACGACACATGGTCCAAACTTTACTTCCTTGAAGTTTTTGAGAGCTTGGAACCCAAAGTTCGTCCCAATGAGAGTTTTTCATCTAGTTTTGACGAAGTTTGTCCAAACTTTGCTCCGTTTGAGTTTCGAGAGAGTTTGGAACTCAAAGTTTGTCCGAACGAGAGTTCTTTAGGTGGTTTGGACGACACATGGTCCAAACTTTACTTCGTTTAAGTTTTGAGAGCTCGGAACCCAAAGTTCGTCCCAATGAGAGTTTTTCATCTAGTTTGGACGAAGTTGGTCCAAACTTTTCTCCGTTTGAGTATCGAGAGAGTTTGGAACTCAAAGTTTATCCCAATGAGTGTTATTTAGTTGGTTTGGACGACACACGGTCCAAACATTACTTCGTTTAAGTTTTTGAGAGCTCGGAACCCAAAGTTCGTCCCAATGAGAGTTTTTCATCTAGTTTGGACGAAGTTGGTCCAAACTTTTCTCCGTTTGAGTTTCGAGAGAGTTTGGAACTCAAAGTTCGTCCAACTGAGTGTTCTTTAGGTGGTTTTGAAGACACATGGTCCAAACTTTACATCGTTTAAGTTTTTGAGAGCTCGGAGCCCAAAAATTTGTCCCAATGAGAGTTTTTCATCTAGTTTTGACGAAGTTTTTCCAAACTTTGCTCCGTTTGAGTTTCGAGAGAGTTTGGAATTCATAGTTTGTCCGAACGAGAGTTCTTTAGGTGGTTTGGACGACACATGGTCCAAACTTTACTTCGTTTAAGTTTTTGAGAGCTCGGAACACAAAGTTCGTCACAATGAGAGTTTTTCATCTAGTTTGGACAAAGTTGGTACAAACTTTTCTCCGTTTGAGTTTCGAGAGAGTTTGGAACTCAAAGTTCGTCCAACTGAGAGTTCTTTAGGTTGTTTTGACGACACATGGTCCAAACTTTACTTCCTTTAAGTTTTTGAGAGCTCGGAACCCAAAGTTCGTCCCAATGAGAGTTTTTCATCTAGTTTTGACGAAGTTTGTCCAAACTTTGCTCCGTTTGAGTTTCGAGAGAGTTTGGAACTCAAAGTTTGTCCGAACGAGAGTTCTTTAGGTGGTTTGGACGACACATGGTCCAAACTTTACTTCGTTTAAGTTTTTGAGAGCTCGGAACCCAAAGTTCGTCCCAATGAGAGTTTTTCATCTAGTTTGGACGAAGTTGGTCCAAACTTTTCTCCGTTTGAGTATCGAGAGAGTTTGGAACTCAAAGTTTATCCCAATGAGTGTTATTTAGTTGGTTTGGACGACACACGGTCCAAACATTACTTCGTTTAAGTTTTTGAGAGCTCGGAACCCAAAGTTCGTCCCAATGAGAGTTTTTCATCTAGTTTGGACGAAGTTGGTCCAAACTTTTCTCCGTTTGAGTTTCGAGAGAGTTTGGAACTCAAAGTTCGTCCAACTGAGTGTTCTTTAGGTGGTTTTGAAGACACATGGTCCAAACTTTACATCCTTTAAGTTTTTTGAGAGCTCGTAGCCCAAAGTTTGTCCCAATGAGAGTTTTTCATCTAGTTTTGACGAAGTTTTTCCAAACTTTGCTTCCGTTTGAGTTTCGAGAGAGTTTGGAATTCATAGTTTGTCCGAACGAGAGTTCTTTAGGTGGTTTGGACGACACATGGTCCAAACTTTACTTTCGTTTAAGTTTTTGAGAGCTCAAAACCCAAAGTTCGTCCGAATGAGGGTTTTTCATCTAGTTTGGACGAAGTTGGTCCAAACTTTCCTCCGTTTGAGTTTAGAGAGAGTTCGAAACTAAAAGTTTCGTCCGAATGAGAGTTCTTTAGGTGGTTTGGACGACACATGGTCCAAACTTTACTTCGTTTAAGTTTTTGAGAGCTCGGAACACAAAGTTTCGTCACAATGAGAGTTTTTTTTTCATCTAGTTTGGACGAAGTTGGTCCAAACTTTTCTTCGTTTGAGTTTCGAGAGAATTTGGAACTCAAAGTTCGTCCAACTGAGAGTTCTTTAGGTGGTTTTGACGACACATGGTCCAAACTTTACTTCCTTTAAGTTTTTGACAGCTCGGAACCCAAAGTTCGTCACAATGAGAGTTTTTCATCTAGTTTTGGACGAAGTTGGTACAAAACTTTTCTCCGTTTGAGTTTCGAGAGAGTTTGGAACTCAAAGTTCGTCCAACTGAGAGTTCTTTAGGTTGTTTTGACGACACATGGTCCAAACTTTACTTCCTTTAAGTTTTTGAGAGCTCGGAACCCAAAGTTCGTCCCAATGAGAGTTTTTCATCTAGTTTTGACGAAGTTTGTCCAAACTTTGCTCCGTTTGAGTTTTCGAGAGAGTTTGGAACTCAAAGTTTTGTCCGAACGAGAGTTCTTTAGGTGGTTTGGACGACACATGGTCCAAACTTTACTTCGTTTAAGTTTTTGAGAGCTCGGAACCCAAAGTTCGTCCCAATGAGAGTTTTTCATCTAGTTTGGACGAAGTTGGTCCAAACTTTTCTCCGTTTGAGTATCGAGAGAGTTTGGAACTAAAAGTTTGTCCCAATGAGAGTTATTTAGTTGGTTTGGACGACACATGGTCCAAACATTACTTCGTTTAAGTTTTTGAGAGCTCGGAACCCAAAGTTCGTCCCAATGAGAGTTTTTCATCTAGTTTGGACGAAGTTGGTCCAAACTTTTCTCCGTTTGAGTTTCGAGAGAGTTTGGAACTCAAAAGTTCGTCCAACTGAGTGTTCTTTAGGTGGTTTTGAAGACACATGGTCCAAACTTTACATCCTTTAAGTTTTTGAGAGCTCGGAGCCCAAAGTTCGTCCCAATGAGAGTTTTTCATCTAGTTTTTGACGAAGTTTTTTCCAAACTTTGCTCCGTTTGAGTTTCGAGAGAGTTTGGAATTCATAGTTTGTCTGAACGAGAGTTCTTTAGGTGGAGAGTTTGGAACCCACGTTCGGATCCAATGAGAGGGCTTTAGGTGGTTTGGACGAACATTCTCTCCAAACTTGTCTCCGTTTGAGTTTTGGATAGTTTGGAACATAAAGTTCGGTCCAATGAGAGGTCTTTAGGTGGTTTAAACGACACATGGTCCACCTTATGTTTTTGCATGCAACACTCCCAAACAATCAAAAGCACCAA